>PYXC01002373.1:335000-485000 GCA_015244755.2 Tenualosa ilisha
CAAGTCCTGGCAGGGCTTGACTCACTGACACACAGGTGAGATACAGACTTTCCCACACAGTAGCAGAGGCAGGTAGAGACAGGGGAAAGGGGGTGGGGGGCAGGGCGGGGGTTGGGAGATGCCTCATGGAGGTATTGGGGCATATTGTAGCCTGCCTTTAATCATCGGCCTCTGATGCAAAACAGATGTAAATCAACACACGGGGAAGAGACTACAAGCCAGTAAGAACGCCGTCCTGTATGGACATGCCCTCTTTGATCTGAATTAGTATCAAAGGAGACATCTGTGACCACCAGTCTTGTTGTCGTTATTGTTGTGTTTGTCCCAGTTCCCACATCAAAATAATACTGATTGATGTGCCCATGAGCCTCCAGAACAAACACAAGATGTGACTACAGCTGACAGAGTGAATGACTTGATACATGTGTTAAGTCACGTCATGTGTCATTTCCAGACATTTATTCTGTATGATACTTTTCACGTCATCATCTATTAGATCATTTCAATGTCAAAACATACGGTTTTCTTGGCTTGTAGTCAGAGCTGTAGTTGACACTAAAGTTTTACACACACTTTAGCCACCTCTAAATTGAGTTTATGCACTACATGCAACTTTTAACACTGAAAATCCTACCGCATTATCCCCATTTTCCATGTAATACCACTAATATTGTTATAAACACATCAAACAATAATCTTCCATCATCAAACATGTTCTGCAAGTCTTTTTCAACCAGCTCACTCATGCATGTCGTGGCCCACTTTACAGTGATCACCGGATTAATAGAGTTTACCTACCTTTTGTCTCTCTTACCTGTTGCAGGTTCTGGTTGCAGTGCAGCCCAGGGGCTTGCTTGCGTAACATGGTTTTAACTTTAGCCACTTTGTGTCAGTTAGCATGCTTTCTATGTGTGCATGCATACAGTGCATGTTTGGGTTTGCATACAAAGAAGTGTAATTGCTAGGGTGTGTGTACATGTGTGTGTTTTCTGAGTGTGTGTGTGTGTGTGTGCTTGTGTGTGTGTGTGTGCGCATGTGCATGTGTGTGTTTGTGTGAGTATGTGTAAACCCTATGTAATGGCATTGTAAATAACACACATCAAGTCATCTCCCGCCCCATGACCACTACTCTCTGTAGAGTACTTGTTTTTGTGTCAAGACGCTGAGATTGCCAAACCACCACCCCCACTCCCCACCCCAACTCAAAATGACATGTCCTGACAGACAAAATGGGAACTTAAGGATAACCCTTGACAATGGGATAGACCCTGGGGTTAAATGGACCGTGACAACCCCACTGAATGTCTGCAAGCACTGGGAAAGATAAACTTGGGATTGGAATGGGAGGAGAGAGATGTGTGTCGAGTGTGTGTGTGTGTGTGTGTATGCGTGTGTGTGTGTGTCTGTGTGTGTTTTGTTTTGGAGGTGGGCCAAACTGGAATCACAAACACAAAACAAACAGAGACAACACAAACCAATCATCTCCGTTTGACTTTACATCTGCTTTTCCTAAAAAACAAGCTCCTTGCCCTTGCCCAATGGCCTGTGAAAAAACTCATCACCCTCTTCGAGGAAAAAAAGGTGTGGAATATGTAAGTGTTATGTCAGACCTGATCAGCATCATAAAATGCAAATTTCTGACTTCTTTAGATGCAAGATGAGAGATGATGAGGAACAGCTTAAGGGAGCTGGAGGTGTAATTAAAGTGTGCGATCTGACATAAAATTGCCCCCAGCCGCCATCCCTCGTGCCCCACCCAGCTTCTCGTGTCTTGCCACATTTGCATCCGTCTGTTGGCGTGCAGTGAGCAGAACTAAGCTGAGCTTATAGCTGAGCTTGGCCTCAACACAAATGGCTTTCCCAGGCCAGGTACATGTATCTCATGGACTATGATTATGTCACCGCACAACAAAGAAAGGGCTCCCCCCCGGCACCCCCTCCATGGTTCCTATAAGTGTCTGTAGAGAGAGAGGCTGTGTTACAAAGCGGTGAAGGCGAATACTTCAATCTGCCATGTTAACAATAACCTGGGGAGTCACAACAGGGAATTAAAAAAAACTCTGAACTACATTATCCCCATTTTTTACAACTGATCTGGGGCCTGTCCATATACAGTCAAAGAGCCTGGCTCTAAATATGCAGGGTTTTCCGGCAGTCAGTTTTATGCTGGCAGTAAATCTAAGTGGCATTAAGTGTCCTTGGTAAACGGGAGGTGGTGCATGTTGAAGGACCATGTGGTGTCTATTGGTGGGAACAAAAGCTGGCTTGAGTCAGGGGAAATAAACCAATCAAGACGGCCTTAAAAACAACAGAAACACGAAGCAGTTTTCGAAAGTGACGCCCCATAGAAAAATTCTTCCCATACCATAATGTCTAAATGAGGTAAAAACAAATACTTTGAGTGATAGATTGCACCGCAATTGAATGGGAAATGGCAAACTTCACTGCCCGTCAGTTTGACTGTCCATCATCTCTGAACTTGAGAAAGAGAGCTCTCTAGATATGCATGAAGTTGCTCATGAACAAATAAAGAGAACAAGGATTGGTTTAGACAAGCATTCGGTGACCATGGGGCGTGCACATGGATCACCCACTCACAGGGTCAGCATGAAGATAAAGAACGGAAACCTTTGCGTGTGCCCCGACATGCACGGGCGGTTTATCACCCGTAGGCATCTCTGCTCCACGCTCTCTCAGGTGGATGTGATTCTCGGATCTGTGTACAGCAGAGAGCTTGAAATACACCCTTTCCGCTTCTCTTACAGTCATAACATCCCCAGACGCAGCCCGGTGCCCAGTGTTGGTTGTATTATAAAACAGCAAGCCTCTGGCAGAGATTATACCATTTAGCTACTTGACCACACCAGTTAGAAGGATCCAACGCTGAGATGAGACAGGCCCTCCAAACACAGAAATAAATTAATTTGGTCTGACATAAAGAATAGGAACAAGGAGAGAGGTAGGATTTGTCAGATGATGTTGATACCTGTCTATGTGCTGTTGTTGTCACATTGGATTACTGAGATCTGCAGTTTGCACCTGTTTGTTTTGTGGATGAGCATGCTCAGGAATGAACAGGTTAGGCACATTCAGGAAAACTAGCTGGAGGCTTTTGCAGCCCAATTCTCTGACAAGTCTACACAAGGGTTCAGTTTGTGTGAAAGTGTGAATTTTACCCTGGAGTAGGCTGTAGTCGGCAGAAATAAGATAGGCCTACGCAACTGTGAGTCAGAGTATGCCACAGCAGTCAGAGGTCTATAACATGACAAAAATCACCTTTAGTTTTAGGCCTATACGTTTCTCTCTCCTTTTTTTTGACAATTTAAACATATCATGGCCTGACCATGCTTTCCTACGCACTTAAACTAAACCTATCACAAACCTGAAGGATTTCAAGATGGGCCCTCAATACGGTGAAGCTGCAATTATTTTGTTGTCAATATTGCCACCTGCTGGTAGATGTCCATTACTTCATTTAAAAATCCTCTTTTCATACTTTCTTTTCTAAAAAATAATCTAATCGACGGTTGTTTAGTACCAGAGCTCTAATCTACGTGATACGCAGGTATACGCCAATATAACCACCTAGAAAGTTCTTCGGTTTGCGTATATCCAGTAAAACATAGGCTGCAATACTGACAACAATGTAGGTAATACACCCACTACAGCAAACTAGACTTAGTACTGTTTAGCACTGTGTCACTGATATAGTCAGTGATATCTGCAAGATAAATAGCCTAATTGTGAATGCAAATTTAGAAAATCTTTAGTGAACCCAAAACCCGGGGTAAAAGTGATGTAATAATCTATTTGAGATGTTATGTGATATTTATATGATATGTATTTTTATACAAAAATATGTTTTGCATTGTCTCTGTTTAGGATGTAAATTGTCTTATTTCACTGTCGTGACTAAAATAAGTTTGTTTTAAATTTAAGACGTCATTATTATCAAGCTGTCGCTTTTTTTGTTGGCCCCTCCAAATCACGTGATCAAAACACTGTCATGGCGGCTGCCGCTGCTGCCCGAGTGAGCATGGGGCATCTGACTTTGAGAATTTCAAGAGTTGCACCGGACTGTAGTGTATGTCCTTTTAACAGGCTAAATTTATGTAGGAATGCCATTACAGGCAGAACAAAGGGAGGCACTCTAGATCGTTTTCGGACGCCTAATCGGAATTTACAAACATCTATCAGTAAGTTACGTTAGCAGTCGCTAACATACGATTTACTGCTAGCTGTTATATAGCTGCCCTCTCAAGATGTAACGGTAATGCAACATATTTTGTAGTCATTTAAACGACAGTAATACTGAACCATTCGCTGGAAATCAGAATTTAGATGGTTGCCAGATTGTTTGGTGAGGAATGCCACAACGAAATTCTGTTACATGAACGGATGCTTGTGTAACTCAATGGTCGTAGGGTGAAATTTCTCTGAAATGCTCATGTTTGTTGCTCTTGCTGACCAATTCTTTCATTACACTAAACTGCATATTTGTTTTTCTAATTCAACAGCTCGTTACCAGATAGAAGACCACACTAATGCAGAGGATCCAGATGATGTGTAGGTGGTCTAACGTACTAACTAAACGTTAACGTTAGCCAGTCAGTGTTTTAAGGTAAATTACCACAGTCACTTTTCTGTCTGTCTCTGTACCTTGCCTTTAGTGTCAACGTTGTATACATCGACCGATCTGGACAGAGGATACCGGTCAAGGCCAAAGTTGGGGACAACGTGCTCTACCTTGCGCATAAGCATGGCATTGAATTGGAAGGCAAGTGTCGCACTGTAATAATATTTCAGTTATTAATGAGTATTCAGCATCTCTATGACTGAAAAATGTTTGTGTTACCAGTGTGAAATGAGAATTTACATTTACATTTACATTTAGCAGACGCTTTTATCCAAAGCGACTTACAAAAGAGGATAACATTCAAGCTACAACACAATGAACTAACAAGGAGTGCGTATTGCTAACAAAGAATCTGCACTGTTTTAAGTTGAAAGTGCAATAGTGTAACACAATGTAGAGAAATTAAATTATTAAGTGCATTCTCAAAGTTTACGCCAGGAGATATTCTTGGAAGAGCTTAGTCTTTTGAAGAATTGAAGTAAACACATAATATCTCAAGTATTATTAACAGGCTTAGGAAGAATGTGTGGTTTCTGTCCTTGTTTAGGAGCCTGTGAAGCCTCTTTGGCTTGCTCAACATGTCATGTGTACGTGCATGGGGACTACTGTGATAAGCTGCCAGACCCAGAAGAGAGGTATTAGTAATACTGATGTTGCTTTTTTAAAATAGCGGTTGGGTGTGAAGTGTCATACCACAAATTTATGTATGCAGAAATAATTGTGACCCTGGCCCACAAGGGCGAAACCAATGTTTGATTCTAGTGGCTTTGTTGTTTGAATACTGTAATTATAATTGTACTGTAACTGTAATTTACCTACTTAGTGTGATGATAAATCTAAGTGATGATCTTGTATGAATTGCAATTGCTTACCATTGTTTAGAAACAATCATTTGTAATTCAAGTAGCCACACTGGAGACCTTTAATGTAAAAACCATGAAAAACTCCAATTTGACCGTATTGTTTTTGTGGTTGTATGTAGAGAGGACGACATGCTGGACATGGCTCCCATGCTGCAGGAGAACTCCCGTCTGGGGTGCCAGATTATCCTGACCAAGGAACTGGATGGCATGGAGCTCACGCTGCCCAAGGTCACCCGCAACTTCTATGTGGACGGCCACGTTCCTAAGCCTCACTGATTGAGGACGAACTTTGTTTGGTCATGAGAGGGGGCTAAGGTGAAGGTCAAGGCTGAGGTGGGAGGAACTGGGGCCATTGATAGGTGTGTGTAAGGCCAGCGAGTCACCCTGACAGAGACCAGGTTTCTTGCTGATGAATACAAGGGAAATCAAGCCCCCTGAAAAACCTCTTTTTTTGGTTTAGGACTCTCTCCATAAAATGTATGTCAAGACATGGTGTATGGCAGTGGAAAGGTCACATTTGAGTTATCACTTTCTGCATACAAGGAACACAAGCCAAGGCCATTCAAATCCCAATGACTGTGCAAGACAAATCCCAAACTTTTAACAGACTACTGTTGTTCTTTGTCAGGGAGTCAGAAAAGAAACTCTCTCAGGCAAGAATTTTTTTATGTTGTGATACAAAGGAACATTCCGCTCTGTCACTGGTGAAACAAACCAAAAAAATCAGATGCACAAATGTTACAAGAGTCCTCAACATTTATTTTTGTCATCATAATTTTTAGCGACATAGCAAACTCCAGCCTCATATATCCACACCAAGTAATACTGTGATGCAAGACAGGCTTGTGTATATCCATTTTCCATTCTAAATCCAACAGTTCAGCTTGTTAGTCAGCTAAGCTGCTATAGATGAGGAAAGTTGACAAGTTAGACTTGGTCTGAATAGGCCTCAGGGGTTAGTGGGTAATTTCAGACAAACTTGTCAGTGCATTCAATAGTTACTTGCACCATTTAATAAAACTAATTTATATTCACTTCAGCTTATTTAGGAGGAACCACATGAAGGCAGTATTTCAGCATTTGCTCAACCCACAATGTCTTTGTCCTTTGCTGTTTTTCAGTTGTACTGTAACTGTCATAAGTGCGCACAATGTAACCATTACTTGTTTACAAGTAATGCAATTACAAGTAAAACTATGATTTAAAAAAAACATCTAAAACTTGTGTTATTGTCAAGTATTGTGACCTCATGTATTTTTGGTGTATTTAAAGTTCCTATAAAGTGTATCTTGGTCCAAAGTAACTGAAACACAGTCCTCAAAATGTACAAAAAGCCATTTTGTCTTCATATTTTTTAAGCGTTTGTGAACAACGTTCCTTGTGGAAGCATCCCATGGCTTGAAGTAGGCTGCCTTTTCTAACTACCTCGGTAAAATAATTCAAATGGAGGGCGTGGTCTGGCTTTCTTGTTAGGATCTGAGGGCGAAAAATACGTTGACAGCTACACCGTAAACGTTTACGAAATAAACACGCTATTTGCACTATACCTAATCATAGGCCTACTCATTATTTCATCTGGTAGGCTATGCAACGCAACGCCGCTTACTTCTCGCAACTACCGTAACCCCTCAAAACACAACACAAAAATAACTGAAATCTTAAGGCAAACGCAGACCCGACCCCCAGAAACTTGTATTTATAAGGTCTGCACCCTTTCGTTCTTTGAAAGATTCTTGATGCGTTATACACCTGTGGCTCAATCAGTGCCATGCGCACGTGGAAGTTGCTTAACTGGGATCACGTGACACGGTATTACAGACTTTGAATTCGACTAGATGATCATTTCAATTCTGATCGTGAGGCTGGAAAAACACACAATGGTACGTGGCATTCATTTGTGGTTGTTGATTTGTATGATCACTTGATTATAGGCCTGGCTGATTGAGATTAGGCCTATGCAGTAATTATTCGAGTATAATAATTTTCCCTGATAGATTAGACTATTAGCTTTTTACCTGCCTATAAGCTATGTTTAATTACCTGAATTGCGATGTCTCCGAGTCCGAGTCAGGAGCAAGCCAAACCTATCAGTCAACATTTGTTAAGGTCAACAAGTCCAGACATCATGAGATTAAATTATGCAATGTCAAATCTACCTGAGTTTTCCTTTCCCCCTTATTAAGAGCGGGAGTTCCGAGAGATCGGAATCGGTCGATTAAATGCATGTCTGAATGACTAATATGGGCACGCGCGCCTTGCAATGGGACACGAGACTTGACACTTTGACATCTTCTGACAGGGCTGAAGAAAGGCTGTGCTACATTGTAGATAAAAACGTTAGAACTTCCTTCTTTAGAAAATAATTCGATTCGCCCTGTTTAGAATTTGTGTTGGAGCTTCTAAACTAGGTAGGTTATATGCAGTGACAAATTAAATAATATTAATAGAGCTTCTATGCTAATTTGACAAATCTTGCTAAATTAACTACATAAATGGTAACATTTTATTAGCCAAAGTGAATAGGTTAAAGTCTGAACCTGTTTTTATCTTGTGGAGAAAAGCCTTTATCTCTTTAAATGTGTGTCCATTAATTGTATTAACCTGGGCTATTTAATCGTTTGTGTTTTTGTGTGGTCCCATCAACTTGTCAGTTTTGATTTATGCATAGATGCTGCAAGTTTAAAGTGGGTTCATCATGTTCTGATTAGAAACATTATAAAACAACATCATAAAAATGATAAATATTGGTTCAAACATCTTGGTTGTTTTACCAAACAAGGACATAATGACAAAGCAGAATAGCCTAGGCCTAATTTTGTACATATTAAGAACTCTTTTATATATATATATATATATATATATATATATATATATATATATATATATATATTATTATTATATTTTTTTTTACAGTAAAACATTGAAGGATGAACTCAATGACAATGAATGGTACCCATGCTACCATCGAGGATGTTGAAGCAGAAGACCACCACGTGTCTCAGTCTTCTATCCTGTACCTCCTTCAGGAAGCCTCGAAATTGGCACTGCCTGCAAAAGTGTTAGACTATGCCGAATCAGATTCAGCAAAGGTTCCAAAAGAAAACCCTGATTCAAGGCACTCTCCTCCAGGTTCATCTTGCCCCTCTCAGTTCCCAGATGATAAGAGTGGACAGGGCGCCTCACAGCCAAGCTTCTTAGGCTCGTTCTCTTTTGTGCATGCCTGTGTGGACAGTAGTCCTTGGGAAGTCATGAGTCTGATCAACCAGCAGTGTGAGAGGCTTCTTCACTCCAGGCAGACAGATGGGCAAGAAGAAGATTTTACAGCTTTATCTACCAGTTATCCATCCAAGTGTGTCTCTGAGTGTCCGAGTAACAGCAGAATCCATTCAGAGGGGTTGGATTGCAAAGAGAAGCATCCCCCATGTCCCCCAGCTGTTTCTTTACTTGCTATCAGTGAGAAAAGGGACCACTGCAACATTGTATCTGATATAGGGACAACCGACATTGTTAAGGAGGAGGTCCATGTAGCTCAGAATACAAAGACTGTACCAGAATGCCCAGTGCGGTCAACTCAGAATATAGATGACGAAGCAGCTGATGCCCAAGTGAACTTATCAGATCACAATTACAGTTTCTTAGTCAGCACAAGATGCAGACTACTGAACCACCGCCAGGAAGAAGGCGTGGAATCGCTGTGCTCTGAGATAGAAGTAGTAGTTTCACCTTGCACAGAAAGTACCCCACATTTAAACCAGAGGCCTGCCTCTGACTGCCAGGAGGACCGCAGACTTCCCCACAGAAAGAGCGCAGAGCCTGCTCCAAGCCCATGCTCTATGACGGAGCCTGGCCTGACTCTAGCAGGAGAGGGGGCTGTCAAACCAAGTTTTGGCTTTGCCCTAGACTGCAATAACAACGTCCAACCACACAGCCTTTCACAGGCGAAGTCTCCCACAGCGCACGAGCACAGGGGGCCAGGGTTTTCCAGTGCAACACTGGGGCTCAGCTTACCCGTGGGCCTGCTTGCGTCAGACCATAAAACTGTACGCGACCAGGCGGAGGGGGAGCACACAGACACACCAAAGGTTGAGACCCAAACCCAAACACTGGCCCAAGTCCAGGTCAAGGACCAGGTGACCCCCCAGCCAGACAAGCAGAGGAGCAGGACACCCAGGAAGCAGGCACACCCATCCCGAAGCGCAGACCCATGTGACTCCAACTTCCAGGGAGTCATCTTCAATATGAACACCAAACTGGATGAAGGCACCAACCAGTGTCGCCTACTCATAACCTCAAACTATAGGTACGGCTTGGCTAGATTTATATGCCAGTGTAACATGACTTGTGTGCTTATCCTCAACCTTGTGCTTGACTCTCCTGAATTATAATGTTGGTTTATGCCTCAGAGATGTCACCCACTCGCTGGCATCTGCTTTTAATATTGATATTGTATGTAAGCATATCCTCCAACCGCATGGTATTAAAGTACAAATTAATAAAAACGTAGTCTATAATTAGAGGCAGACGTTGCTTGTCGAGCCTGCCTAAGTAAGCACAAGAATGGGTAAAGAAAACAGTACAGCCTCAAGCTGCAATCCCTCCTTAGCCTCTCGCTCGCTCTCTCTCTCTCAGATGTCATGTATGCCACTTTGCTGCTTCTCCCAAGCTGACAACTCTCCTCTCTTCTTAACCCGTGTCCCTCCCTCCTCTCTCTGTCTCTCTCTCTCCTTTTCTCCCTGCCCTCCACAGTAAGGAGTTGCGCAAGAGGGCCTGTGGAGGCCGGAGGTGTCGAGCACTGCGTCTGCCGAAGGAGGCCAGCAGCTCAGAGGAGGAGGAGAGTGAGCCTTGCAGCCTTTCCAGTGAGCCTATCCCAGCTCTTGCCACAAGGGGGCAGTGTTGACTCCTGATGTCACACTATCAGACACAAAAGGCTTTGAGAATGAAGAATTTTGTCTCTAGGGATTACAGAGTGCAGCGTTCTTCTGTCTCGGATTTCAGATTCTCATTTCTAGTTATTATCACACTGTTGAACATCAGTTAATATGGACAATTCAGGACCATCTGAATATGACAAATTAGATCCAGGCTTTAGCAAGTATCTTTATGGTGTCCTAATGCAAAGCTTTAAACTATTACAGAAGCAACGTCACATTAGCATGTGACTTACTATAATAAATAATATGCAAATGTGATATTATAACTAGTACTCTGCTGGAATGCTTTTGAATGATCTGCTCTTGTGGCTCACTTGGTAAAGCAAAACATTTTCATGATAGAGGTCATAGGTTCAAGTCCTTAAGAAGGCATAAGTCTAGATGACCCTCCTCACCTTTCAGCAGATAAAATTCATCTTCTGACTCAGATCTACTGTGATGGCTGACATGATGCTGTGTGTTTGTTCCAGCAGCATCTAAGACGTGTGCATCATGCTGCACCAGGAAAACCCCTCTGTGGAGGGACGCCGAGGATGGAACTCCTCTCTGCAATGCCTGTGGGATCAGGTGAGCATGGAGGCTATGGGGAGAAGCTTAAAAGTGATTAAAAGATTTAAAAAATCCTGCATGAGACAGTTGCCTTCACAAAGTTAGCTTACAGGTTGATCTGGTTTGTTTCCAGTTGGTTATTATACATCATTGATCCGCATTTTACAGATGACAGGATGAGTTTCACTGTTTTGTCATCTTTATCTCTGACTTTCTCATTTGACTGACACTGTTTTAAAATAGTTTGGCTTGAAAATGACCTTTACTTGGCTAATTATGAAGTATGTTTCCACCTTTTCACCTTGGCTCTCTCAGGTATAAGAAGTACCGTGTGCGTTGCACAAACTGTTGGCACATCCCCAGGAAGGATGGCAAGTCCAGGTCCCAGTGCTTCAAGTGTGGAGATGCACTACGGCTGACCTCCCACCATAAACGAACCGGCTGGTAGGACATCATCTTAGCCCAGGGTCGGGCTCTCTTTGACTGTACTAGTATCCTGCCCCCCTTCCACACACACACACACACACACACGCACACACACACACACACACACACGCACCAATACCGCTTGAAGCTTCTTACTAATGGTAAGTGTAAATCAACTTGACACCTACCTCAGTTAGCACCACTTATACAATCCAGTCGCACATTAGCGATGAATTAGCAGGAAAGCGTGAAGGGAAAATTTGAACAGGGGAGGATACAGTTTGAAACTGAAGAGACGACAGGCGAGCAAGTAAGTCTGTCAGTACAAACCCTAAAATATTATTAGACAACTGCACAACCCAGTCTGGGCCTGGGTTCGCCCTAGCTGAAATTAGATTACTCACTCTCTCACTCTCACAGACACACACACATACGTTCCAGAATGAACTTGAACTGGGTATTTTGTGCGATACTGTTCTCTATTTTATGCTTGATAGAACATGCACTTAAGTCCCTGAAGTGGCTGTGCATCAGAAGACTCTTACTTACTAAGCCCTGAAGAGTACTCTCACATGTGCACTTTGATGGCAAACAGATGGTTAAAAATATGAAGCTTGTACTAGTATGTTAAGTTATTTTATATATTTGTTGTCATGGAGTTTGTTTGGTGAAATTCTATTTGTTTTGCTTGTTTTGTGACGAACATTAAGTGTTTGTGGTATTAACTGACATGAATATATGAATCCTGTGGCAGTATGCCCTTATTTGTAGGATTGTAAATTAAATTATATTCGAAAGAAACAAACTCTGAACGTGTGTAGGCTTCTGTCTCAGAGATACCAGTTGGACACCCCATTTCATAATAGCCATTTTAATACTCACAACAGTGTGCCCCAGCGCTGTATTTGTTCAGCCACACGGTGGCTTTGCCTATTTACGAAGGGTTTTCCAAACTGCAACATTAGCCACGTGTATTCCACATATTATATGGGACTATATATTTTATAATTAGGTAGTCTAGTGGGATTTACTAACAGCCGGTATGGGCCAAAGCTGTTCATGATTCGTTTGCCAGCCTGATATGATTCTTGTCATCCAGAAAATACTTAAAAATGCACATTTTTATGTTTTATTAGAACAAAAGAAAACAAAATAATATTTAAATGTAACATAATAATTTAAATAATCATACCCATTATTATTACTATGGTGCCAGGCTTTCAATGTCAATACTAAGCTTTAATTCAGACATAAGTTATTATTTTAAGATTAAGATGACAGCCCAGATAATTTTATATTGTAGAAATGGATATAGGAGCCTTCAATTTATGTTTCATAAATAAAAAAAACTACGTTAGAGAAAATCCGCTGACTTGTGCTCTGGCCTTCGGCGCCTAATGGGCAAATCATTTCAAGGCGTGAATGGATTGGAAAAATGTCTTATTTTTATTATTATTTTAACAGCAGTTTTGCGCTTTTTCAATAAATGATAATCTGCTCGATTACATCATGTGATACTGATCCCTTTCTCGCCCTTGGGAAGCATCATGAATCGGGGAAAATGCGTAATGCTTTTGAGAATAACCTACAGTCTTGCCAGAACTGAAGCCCACCCACATTCTCTCATGTACCCCTTGCGACTGGTATCAACACAGGAAATATGATAATCCTGGTAAAGAGTAGCCTTCATTTCCCCTACATAAATTACACTCGAGGCTACTGAAGGCGTTACATTTGCCAGTTTGGTGTATTATTTAACTAGTTTTAGTCATGTGTTCTCGGAAAACTAAATAAAGATTTTTTTTTTATTTCGTGGTTTAGGATAATATGTGTTCAGGGAGTGAAGCGTTTTAAAGCAACATTTTATTTTACAGTGACCCTTGTTTGTCTACTCTTAAAAGGGATCAGACAAATTTGTCTGGATAATAATGGAATTAAGAAATGAAGATTTTGAAAAGATTCTCTTGAAATATCATACAAAGGAAATCAAACCAAATATGCATTGAGGTATATTCACGAACAATTAAAATTCTATTTTTCCAGCTACACTGCATATTATCAGTGATCATAAGGCCCTATCACTTGATTTAAACGAAATAATAATTTTGTAAAGTAAAATTGCGTCCGTAATATTTCAGCTTATTTCAACTAATGTGATTTGGACTAAAGTGATTTGACACCAATAGGTTGTTAAATATATAGTCTGCGTTTATACTTGTGTTTGTGTTTGCACGGCTTGGATAATGAATGACTCCGTTAAGTAGCCTATGATAAAATTAAGACATTGAGTAATATGCATTAGCCTTCCACATTTGGTCATTTTAATCACCCTCAGACCGTTTCTGGCAGGTCAGATAGTCTATAAGTTGTAAAATTTGTTGTGACATGTATTGTAGGCTAAGACCTATGATTTTCCCATGTTTGTATCATTCGTCAGGTTACGATCTTGTTCAGAGCAAATTAGAGGGACTTAATTAGCTTACACGAAATGTTTCTTTTTTTCCAAGACCGTGGTAGTTCTGATGGGACATTTGCTGGTGACTGGTGAAGAGTTTCGGCTCCTTTCAAGAACGGCGTGCGCTGTGACATCACCGTCTCCTGATCTCATTATGGGTAGGGTTACATGAGGCAAAAAATTAAATAAATAAATAAGGAGGATGTTGTTTTTATCCTAGAAAAGGAAGTCATCCTCAACACTTGAAAACGCATAGAGGAGCCCAGCTGCGATCCCACAAACACAGTATTGTAGTCGGTATCCAGATTTTGACTGTTAGCCTAGTTCTTTGATCCCCCCCTCATCCTGTGTGGTGGGGAACCGCTCACTTAGCGAAGCGTTTTTTTTTTTTTGTGAATGAACAATTTGAAGGCGGCCCACTTCGCGAAAGCATTTGCCTGCGTCAGATCTCCCTCATCCCGCCTGTTGGCGCAGGTGGTATCAGGTCTGCGCGCGTGGATTATGATATTAGACAGAAAATCAATGGATGAGTCCGATATAGACGTGGTTGGGGATGGTAACAAAGACGCAAAAACGCAGGACTCTCCGCTGGACATTGCAAGGAGCCTAACGGAATCAAATGATGCGTCATCGTTTCCAAACCATGAAGAAGAGAATAAGGAAGACAACAACTCGTCCCAAAAATGCAGTCCAACTACGGCCAGGACTCCCGCAACGGTGAAACCTCCTTACTCATACATTGCTTTAATAACTATGGCAATCCTCCAGAGTCCAAAAAAGCGTTTGACATTGAGCGAGATTTGTGACTTCATTAGCCAGCGATTTTCTTATTACCGTGAGAAATTCCCTGCCTGGCAGAATTCAATTCGTCACAACCTGTCTCTCAATGATTGTTTTGTCAAAATGCCACGGGAGCCAGGAAACCCTGGGAAGGGCAATTACTGGACTCTAGACCCCATGTCGTCGGACATGTTCGAGAACGGGAGTTTTCTGCGTCGAAGGAAGCGCTTTAAACGGCAACACTTCCGTTTCGGTACAATGAAGGAGACGCCACTGGAGCTAACTGGCTTGCCGAGCTTTGCCTACGGTGCGTATGGAATGGGCACGGCGCGTTTTCAGCTCCCCTGTTTGGAGTTGTACAGTGTTGGCATGGAGCACCACGCGGGGTCGTCCTGTGCTCCCACCATTCCACCTGTTAGCAGCATCTTGCCGGCGCTGTCTACTCTTTTCTCCAGAACTTCAGGTACACGACCAAAAGCGTTCCTTCCCTCGCAGCCACTTGCTTTTGAGTCGCTGGACACGACTCGCGGAACTCCGGTATCCTCAGCCCTGGTGCACAGTGCTCCATTTTTACCTCCAAACCCTCTCCATCCAGTTGGCACGCAGCATCTTCTAAACCTTCAGGAGTACCACAAGTTTCATTCCCTCCATAGTCCAAGCCTCGCCAATAAACTTTTACAGCACCTTGGTGACGCCAACACTTAGTCGTTTAATTACAGGTACCCAAGCTGGCAGGCCTTAGAACTGGTGACTGGGCTGTTCTCAAATGCACAATTCAAATATGCGCATTAACTTTCATTATTCAAATATCTTTGACTGTATTATAGCGACTTATCCGAGTAAAGTCGATTTTGTGTAATAAATTGTTTTTTTTATTATGCAATCGATCATCTCATGTTTTTCAAAATTAAAACTAGGCTACGTTTGGATTGTTGTCGAGCATGCCGATGCAAATGATTAAAAATATGTTTGTCTTTAAAGAACGCTTTAAAAAAAAGACTACGTGGGCAGTCTGATCTTTATTTAGGCCAGTAAATAAAAAATGAATGCAATCAGGCATAGGCCTTGACGAGGCTTACCAAGGAGCATCACTGCGCTCTGCAGTAGGCCTAAATATAAACAAAAAACGTTAGGCTACTGAAGATGTTTATATCTGGAAAACCAAAAAGGGTGATTTATTTATTTCCAACATGGTAACAAAGTAAAAAAAGTGTGAAAATGTACTGTAAAAATGAAGTTGATCAAATTAAATCAAATAGGCTATTGTAGGCTTCAGTAGCCTACTGTCATTTTACATACTGGTGGACACTGAATTTATTTATTTATTTAGACCTTATCAAGTTGAGACAGTTGGGATTTAAAGGAGAAATTCAGAACAATTGTAACCATTACAGTGCTTTTTTCTTTACTATAAAAATGCAAGATGGCAGACAATTTTAAATGTCAGTTAGAATCTTACCCTGTATTATAATATGATTTTTCAGAAATTCTAAAAGAATTTCAACAACACAGATAAATGGATGTAAGCAGATTGTAGCACATTGTAGTTTTACACCCGTAAAAATAGGGGATCTTTAAATTGCCAGTCCAAATTTGTTTAAATATTTACATGTGAGCTGCAGTATTTTGAACATAAACATAAAGCAACCCATAGCTGATTAAGTGAGCGGCAGAAATTAACCATCATTTTTTTTGCTTATAATAAGAGTCTTCACTGGGGTGCTTTTCTAGTTGCTTTTGACAGAAACCTTACTGTGGATTTCCTCTCCATTCATTAACTATATTGAAAAACGTCATTTTAAGTCATGCTGCGGTTGGGTTGAGAGAAGTGGGCTTTAGCTCATATGAAATTGTTGCAACTGTTGATTTGTACATTTATTTGGCTTCCGTGTTGCCAGACATTCATACTGACTTTTTCAAGCACATTAGTTGAAAAATCAGTCCTCTAATGCCACCTAATTATGAGCATCTGTATTTTATCTTTTAAGTTAGATGTGTGAAAACGGATGCCAAGCGCTTATCCTTAGTATTACCAAACATAGTGAATAATGTTGAATAATGTTTAACACAGAGCTGAATAAACACAGGAAGAGAGTGTTTGAGTCAGATACTTCATGTAATGCTAATGATGATTTGAATAGGTAATAATTCAGATATTATTATTTTTATTTGGTGTCATTGTAGCTGTATAACATAGAAGCATGCACATACATAGGCTTCCAGTTTTATTTGAATTTACTCTGGTGTGACACAGGACGTGAGGGTAAGCCCAAATCCAGAATCTGGAGGAAAATTTAAGTCTCAATGTAAATGTACAAGCAGGAAATGGGAGAGTTTCACAGCCAAAAAGCAGCTTTTTTTATTTTTTATTTTTTTTCCCCAATTACCTCCACATGCTGTTCTGCTTCAGTGTTGTTATTGAGACACTCTCAATAAGTAACACATGAACGCTGCACAACATATCCTGTATTCCTCTTACACCACTTATCAAACACATCTGCGTGCTCAGACATCAAACGTGATTTTCACTACTTTGGGCTTCATCCACAGTCCACTCCGACATCCCTTTTTGCTGTGGCTAGGTGCTTTGTGGAGGGCCAGTTTGTTATGTCTCTGGTGAGCAAGCAATGTTGACCACGGCTGCTTGCTTCAGGGGAGCACGCTCCAGCCCACCTGCAAGACATGATGGTGGAGTAGAGTTGAAACAAAACACACCTCAGAAAGCTCTGCAGTCCCAAAGGCGAGGGACAATAGAAAAAGGAGACCAATAGGACAGCACAAAAACAACCAGGCAACAGACGTGATGGTTGTACGTCTGTCAATGTCACCCAGTTAATTGTTTGTGTAGATGTTGACGGATGAATCTGTAGGGAAATCCAAACAGTTGCATATATATCTATTACGGCCCGTTTACTGTTTGTTGTTCTGTGTATGGTTGTTGCTTGTGCTTCTGCGTGACGACAGGCTGAGGTAGTCGCCCACGAACATCTCGCCACTCCAGAGGAAATTCTCTCAGATTGGAGAGAAGAATTCCATCTCTTCCTCTCGCCTTCCAAATTCTAAATGGAAAAATGACGACAGCAGCAAGTATTTTCAGAGCGGTATGCATCTAGGGGGTGGTGATAAATTAGTTCTAAATGTTTAGACTCATGGGAAAGGAAGAGAGAGCGCTTCACGACTGGAGAGAGGGGGTGGGGGGGGATCTTGAGGACCGGTGGCTGGGGTGGTGGTGGAGCTGGAGCTGGAGATTAATGATGGGTCGAGACGCTCGCACCTGACAAAACAAGCGCAGAAGGCGCTGAACTCTCACACTCCCACTGTTTGTGCGTTCATGCATGTGTGTGTGTGCTTGTATTTGAAAGAGACAAGTAGCCATTCATGGGGCTATAGTAGCAATATCTTCATGGTGTGTGTGTGTGTGTATGTGTGTAAGAGAGAGAGCATTTGGGATCTGAGCTCTTTTTACTGTCCTTCCTAGTCTTCCACTCTAAAGGTTGCTGCTAAAGAGCTACAGTTGATCACCTCCATTCCCAGCATGCTCTAGCTCCAGAGGGTCTCGGGTCGACTCCTGCGTTCACCTTTGACCTTGCTCTCATTTGTCTTTTGCCTCCTCTTGTCCACCCCCTGCTTCAGCGTTTTGCCACTTCACGCAGTTGACTTGACTCAACAGAAAAGGCCGTTCACAAACAAACACGTTTTTCTTTGCGGGTGCTGTGCATGTGTGCGTGCACATGTGTTAGCTTTGTGATACAAACACGCTTGTCGGCACACTCCCCGAGGCAATCGATCTTGGTCCAACGAGTGCTTGTAGGGGGGCCAGAACCCAACTGAGGCAGCAGTCGGTGTTGTAACTCGGAATGAATTTTGTGACCCCCCCCCCCCCCCCCTCCCGGCAAACACATCACACACACACATGCGCGCACACACACACACACTCTGTCTCTCACTCTCTCTCCCTAGTCCTACCCTATCCCAAGTCTTACGCCTGCCAAGTCAAACATTGTGCGCACCGACAGGGAATCTGTACATTATGTCCCCAATCAGTCCTTTTAACCCCCCCCCAACACACACACACATACACACACACACAAACACACACACTACACCACCACCACCAGAGTCTCCCACATCTCACAAGGCTCAGCAGCTTACCCAGGGGCTGACGACCGCCCATGAATCCCCCTTCTCCACACATGCGCGCACACACACACACACACACACCAGACTCCACCCTGGGGGAAACCCTAGGGGTCCTTGGTGCTCAAAGTGCCACATCCATTGATTCCGCTTCCACCCACTAACACTTCATCTCAAGCGGCCATTTTTCTTTTTTGACCCCTGAACAAATTTCCAGCGAGGAAAAAGGCAAGCCGAAGGGCTTTGCCGTCTCGTCTGTCATCCCCGTAAACGAGCAGAGTCTTGTAAATCCGTCTCGTAACTGTCGTGGGTGTGGTAAACTCTCTTGCGCTCTCTCTCTGCTCAGCTTGTGTGTGTGTGTGTGTGTGTGTGTGTGTGTGTGTGTGTGTGTGTGTGAGAGAGTGCTTTGCTCCTGTTCCACGGCATGCAAACCAAGGTGTGGACGACAAAGAGAAGGAGGAGTAGCACAGAAGTGACCCACAGAAGTCAGCAGTGGAGCGATGCGATGCGATGTGATGTGGTGTGGTGTAGCGTGGCGCTGAGCAGAGTGGAGCCGTGTTTCCAGAGGTGGGGAGTATTGGGTAACACTCCAGGAGCTGCCGCCGTTGGGGGTTTGGAGGGCGAGGGGGGGGGTTTGACTTGGCCCTTATGGCTACCTTTCCTTCCACTCCCCTCAACCCCATCACCCCCTCCTCCATCCTTCTTCCACCTCTCCACCACCCCCCACCCCCCACCCCCCACCTGGCCTTCTTAACTCCTGTTGCTTTTCCTGGCAAGCGCTCGCCCAAGTTGCTCGTACTTGAGACTTATTCAATTACAGGCTACCTCTTTCTTCTCTCTCTCTCTCTCTCTTTCGCTCTCTCTCTCTCTCTGTCATTCTCTCTGCTTCTCTATCATCTTCCTCTTCTCTCTCAGTCTGCGTGACACTCTTCTGAGCTCATTAAAAAACCCATGCTCTCAGTTTAGTGCTTGAAACGCTTCGGCAGCACAAATTTATGTGCGGGTGATATGGCAGAACACACACATACACACACACACACACACACACACACACTTGCATGCATACTATGTGTGTGTGTTTGGAGAGAGGGGACCCCCCTGAAGCTGTGAGCATGACAGTGACATATAGCAGGAAAGCCACCCAGAAGGGCCGTGAGCTCACACTTGAGCCCTGTGTCGAGCACAGAAAGAGACCAAAGTGAGGAGCGAACGAAAGATGAGAAAGAAAGGGTGAAGAAAAGAAATTGAAAACGAGCGTGAGCGTATGCACTGCAGAGCGAGGGATTGAGAGAGGAGAGACGGATGAGGGAAAGCAAAGGGAATGCTTATAGAGGAAGAGAGAGATGGAGAGAGAGGAGAAGAATGTTTATTGCCAGAGAAGAGAAGAGTTGTCCAAATGTTTTCCCTGAGATCAGTTCAAATCTTCTCTTCGGCCTTTTTATTTTTTTCCTCTTTAATAAACGAGCTTGTTGCGTTCTCCTCTCCCTCTCCCTCCCTGTTTCTCTCTTTCTCTCTCTCTCTCTCTCACTGTTCCCTCGGCACTGCAGCCTGAGGTGTAAAGCTTCATGTGTTTGTAATTACCACACTGACAATAATAGAAGCCAAACAAAAGCCTGAAAAAAATGAAGCGTTGGGGGGGGGAAGCAAAAACATTTGCAACAGTTTCCTGTTTCTATGTTTAGGATTTTAGGAGCATGCAGTAAGACTCAACCTCCACCACATCCCACCTCCAACACACACACACACACACAAACACACACACCCCTCTAGACCGTCAAACATGCCCAAACTGTCCAGACGGACACGTCACAATGACCATTCCCTCTGTTGTGGTGAGTAGCACCAGAGAAGCTATGAATCTCATTATGTCTATTTGTGCTTGAGAGTTGCTTTTGATGCCACAGAAGGTTCTAGAGCTGGCCATGGGACCAGCTGACTTAGATGCTGGCTGGCTGGCTTGTAATGACTAAAGTTAGGGCCGTGCGACTGTAGGTACCTCCGCTCAACAATACATTTCACTACGGTACTCTCCAAAGGCTTCAGTTTCCTCAACTAGATTTTTTTTTTGCGGAAATTGAGGGCAGGACCAATAGGTTTAAAGTTCAAACAAAGTAAACAAGTTAACCTTGATCTCTGAAGGTCCTTCATTTCTGTGTCTACATGAAGAGCAGGGGTCCTAAGTTAGCAACTTAGTTGGTTGCTGTCAAATTGCCCTTTGCCAACCAACTAAATTTTCCTAACTGGTTAGCAACTTTGCTTTAGGGAAACATACCCCTGGTTGGTTAAAAGTTGAATGTAGCCTGGTAGCATAACGACCAGACCATGAACCCCCTACTCCGAGAGTCTCTCAAGTGAATGACCCAGGCATGGCATGAGTCAATGGCTAGCATTTGGTTATGATCAACTTTTTCCATCTCTCTCTCTTTCTCTTTCTCTGTTGCCTCTTTCCCCTCTTTGGAGAACATTGTTTTGGCGTTGTCTTGGCCTCCTCGCGCCTCCTGTCCCTGTGCCACCTGGTTCTGTGGAAGTGCACTCGCCGGGCCCTGATTGGCTGTGACAGCTATGACGCAGGGCTTATTATGCTCACAAAAAAGAGGAGAGAGGACACCACCTCCCCCCGACCTTGCAAACCTAGAGCCCTGTGGTGGGGGGGGGAGGTGGTAGAGAGAGACAGACAGACAGAGAGAGAGAGAGACAGAGAGAGAGAGAGCGACGCTATGCTTGGAGACGGACTGGAATTGCCATCCCTCGTCTCTGACACACACAGGCACCACCACAAGGCCTGGCTCCTAGGCAGGAAGGCGAGTGTCGTGTGTGTGTGTGTGTGTGTGTGTGTGTGTGTGTGTGTGGGGTGGACTCCAGGAGCCCGCCAGGTCCCCTGGCTAGCTGCTAACAGCGGCCGTGTTGTAAATGATGTGTGGCCCCTGTAAAGGCCTTTGATGTCGGGTGTGGGTCCATATCTGAGCCTCCCTCCCGAACGCTGCTGTGTTATTAGCCTAAGTAATGGCTCTCTCGACGAGGGCATTGGATTTCATAGTCATTAATGTACTTGCTTCAACAGCACAGCCAAGGTCCGGCAACAAAACAGACATTTTCGTTTTCGTTTAGTCTGAGGAGGAATTGGGGCAATTGAATTTGCCAGGACGATAGATTGCAGTTGTGATTCTCTCTCTATCTCTCTCTCTCTCTCTGTGTGTGTCTGTGTGTGTGTGTGTATATGCAAGCTTGTGTGTGATTCCCATTGCTGCTGCAATACGTCAGCTTACATTTCTAATCGGACGCCAGTACAAGCAACCAATGAGAAAATGAATAGGCCAGTAAGCTGGAACCCAAAGCTATCCAAACATGGGTGCTGGTGAGAGGCTCAGGCTTCTGTCTCTGTCTGTCTCTCTCTCTCTCTCTCTCTCTCTCTCTCTCTCTCTCTCCCTCTATCTCTAGCGGTGGCGGCGACGGCAGCTCTGTTGCTGCTGCTGCTGCTGGTGGTGGTGCTGGCGTGCCGGGCTCCTGCGGCGAGCGCTACATCCCTGATCGCCCAAGAGTGACGATTGGGCTCGGGCCGGGCTGAACCGCACGCAGTCTCTGATCTGGCCCCTGATTTATGACGGTGTGCCGTTTCGTTGGCACTTGGGGGGTTTTCCCTTTTTTTTTCTTTTGCGTTTTGTGTGTGTGTGTGTGTGTCTGTGTGCATTTTGTCGCGTTATTTTGCGTGTGTTTGTTGTTTTTTTGTCTCTTTCCCTTTGTTCTGCTTTTGTCTATTTTGTTTGTTTTTTGTTCTTTGTTGTCTTCGTTTGTGTCTTTCTGTCCTTCACCTCCACCCTCCAGCTGTCTGTTTATTTTGCTCTCTCCTCTCCTCTCCTCTCCTTTCCTCGCTTCTCTCCATCTTCTCCTTTCCTTTCCTCTCCACAATCTCCGTTCTTCTTTGTCTTCTTTTCTTTTTCTGTTTTCTCTTTTCTCTCCTGTCCTCTCACTCACTCTTTCTTTTTCTGTCTTTCAGACTTAGTGTTCTTTTTCTATCCTTCTCTTTCTGTGTTTCTTCCTCCTGTGGCCTCACACTTTCGCTCTCTCTCTGTCTCTCTGTCCCTCTCTCTCTCTCGGCCCGTGTGTGTGTTTTCTCTGCCAGTCTATGCGCGGCCCGCCACCCAAACTGCGGCTGAATGTGCTGTTTATCCCCGCCTGCTTTGGTGGTCCCTGGTGCAGGCTATACTTTTTCTCTCCTCGTCTCTCCCTTTGCTTTTTTATAGCAAACACAAAATTGTTCCTAATTCTCTGCTGCTAGAGGGGGGTAATTTGTGGCTTTTGGCTGAGTACTGCAGCCTCCTAATTTGAAAAAGCTGCTCTTGGGATGGTGTGTGTGTGTGTGTGTGTGTGTGTGTGTGTGTGTGTGTGTGTGTGTGTGTGTGTGTGTGTGTGTGTGTGTGTGTGTGTGCGTGTGCGTGCGTGTTTTGAGTTCTCTTCTCTCTTTTTTTTCTCAGCCCTGATATACATTTGTTGCAGGAAAACATTTTGACATCTTTGCATCCAAACAGCAATGTAAAAAGGATCAATCACGCCTTTTTGCGCCCACAATAAACATCTGTCAAAAAATATATCTGGTTAACTGTTTTTGAATGAGGCATGCTCATTGAATAAATCATTGGGTGAAATTCCAAATGGGCTTCAAGTAATTTCTTTGTTTTCTTTTTTGAAATTCAGAATTACTCGATAGTTGGACAGATTTTTTTAATATATTTTGATCCCCTTTATAAAAGTGATGTGATCAGAGCTGAGTGGGTCGGTTCAGGAGAAGTCATCCCATTACCCATTATGAGACTGGGAGGGATGAGATGAGGGCAGTACTATTTCACTGGCCGCCAATTAAGACTTAAACTCTTATGCATATGGTACAGCACCAAACATCTGCACATCTGCTGCTCGCCTTGTGAGATGGAGTTTGACCAAACATGGGCATTTTTCATTCTTTTCCCCTCTTTTTACGCCTCTCACTTCTCTCTCTCTCTCCCTCTCTCTCTCTCTATCTATCTATCTATCTATCTCTCTCTCTCCTTGTTGCTGTCCTTGTCACTGTTGTTTGGAGGGCTTTTAATGTCAGACTGCAAAAGTTAGAATTTAGCAGCTGCTGTTCGTTTGGAAAAGACATTTGGAGAATTTGAACTTTTAGTTGTGTATATCAACAGTCTCTCTCGCTCTCTCCCTCCCTTTCTCTCTCTCTCTTTCTCTTTCTCTTTCTCTTTCTCTCTGTTCCCTTGGGCTCCATCACAGGAGTGTGCCCCCTAATCGAGTGGAAACATTGCATTTCCTGCCTGCCTCTACTCAGGAGACTCGGCAGCAGGCTGAAGCTGATCCCTCACTTCTGCACACCTCGACTCTCCTCCTAGCTCTATTTTCTGCTCAATTCGTCATTCCTGTCTCCATCTCTCTCTCTCTCTCTCTCACTCGCTTGTTCGTTTGCTCTCCCGTCATCCCTCCACTTCTCTCTCGCTCCCACTCTGCTCATTTGGTTTTCCTCTCTTGCGGTACAGCCGGAGAAGGACCACGTCTGGAGTTATGCATCTTCTGCTGGCTGACCTCGACCACCCGGCCCTGCTACCTAATTTCCCCTTGAGAGAGATAGATTGAGAGAGAGAGAGACAGACAGACAGACAGCCTAAAAAGCCTGGCTGATATACATTTTTCATACTCATGCTCAATAAACAACACACACACACACACACACACATACACACACACAGAAAGATGCAAGAAAAACACACTCCTCCCTCCAAACTGTCTCCCACAGACAGACATACTCAATTCCAGATACTCAGTCAGTGCTTGTGAAACTTGTCCTCTGTACTTCTGGACTTTTGTAGATATGTGGTGCATGTTTTTGTATGGTGAACAGGGACAGATTACCTGTGTGTGTGTGTGCGCGCGTGCGTGCGTGCGTGCAACTGCGTGTGTAGTGATATGAAGTCATATACCGTGCATCCCAGAGAGTCGTTGACCTGTAGGGTCATTGAGCATTGCGCTATTTGTCAATGTGCGGGAAACGACTCATAAATCCCCTGCACACACACACTCACACACACACACACACACACACACACACACACCTCCCTAACCCCACTCTTAGCCCTGGGTTCAGGCCTCATAAAAAGTCACTGTGACAGGTGGTGAAGACTCAAAGCAGGACCGGCAGCAGCAGAAATGAGAGATATACAGAGAGAAGGACAGAGGGAGGGAGGGAACGAGGGAGGGAAGGTTAAGGAAAGCACAAAAAACTATTAGAGTGTTTTTACTGGTTGTGCCACTGCAGATAGTTTATTTGAACAGATGGAGAGCCTCCGCACCGACGTGGCCTTCATTACTTAGTGCATGGTCTGCGGTCACTCTCTTATTCTCTCTCTCCTTCTTTCTTTCTCTCTCTCTCTCCCTCTCCTTCTCTCACACACCTTCTCCTCCTCTCTCGCTCTCTCTCTCCCTTTCTCTTTTGTCCTCATCTCTCACTCTTTTTCTCTCCTTTAGCCTCTGCAGTACCTGGCAGTAAAAGGCTTAGCTTGAGGTTAGCAAAAGGGAAAATTACACTGGAAGTCTGAAATTTAAAATTGCTTAAAAAAAAAAAAAAACAGTAACTAAGATTCTTTGTTTCTTTTGTAGCCTAATCATTTTCATGACAAAAAAATTGCTTTGCATTTGCATAGTTAATGCTACGCGCTAACATAAGACTACACAAGAGCTCTGAATCCTTTTGGAAGGAATGGAAACTATCTTTGGAGATGCCTTGTCACCAAAAAACGAGGCAAACTATGTTCTGCTGCTGTCTGCTTCAGGCTGATGGAAATTCCTATGCTAATGCTGTAAGGCTACGAATCCTGTGGAAGTCTTGCGGTCTGGACTTCCATGGTTCAGCAGACATAGAGGATCTTGTTAGCCAGGGAGGAGACTAGCCAGAGCAGAAGAGGCTGGTGAGTGGGGAAAGAAGTCCATGAACAGACACAGAGGGAGGTAGAGAGCAGGAGACAAAGGAGAGAGGGAGAGAGAGAGAGAGAGAGAAGGACGCTAATATATACTTGGCTAATTTGAAACAGTTTGTCCCCAGCACCTGAACTGCAGGCCTTAGTTTGAAGAGGAGGAGGAGGAGGAGGAGGGGTTTGTGCTAATGGTGCTGGCGGTGGCGAAATGGGAGCAGAGGGAGGGAGAGGGGGGGGGAGTGGAAGGGTCAGTGTCAAAGCCAGCTCTGTTATCCCAGAGGAGCAGGCGAGCGGCTCAGTCTCGCTACCCCTCCCTCCCCTGGACCTGGCCGCACAGATGGGACGGGAGTGGAGTTTCACAGGGGGGCTGTTTCAACGGGTGGTAAAGGTGGTGGGGGGGGGGGGGGTCGTGTTGACAATCCCACACACCCGGCCAGGCTTTGGACCACCCTGGCTGAATGTATATTGTGTATACACATGCACACACACATGTACACACACACATACACGCAAGAGCACACATTCACCAACTAACTAGGAGGCCATCACCATGCTAACGTTTTTCAGCGCTAAAGATGAGCTCACAGGCTCTCTTTCCATAAACATGCAAACCCACACGGGATGTTTTTTCCCCCTTTCCAGTCTTTGTGAAAGAGCCCTGAATTTACCTCTTTGTTTGTCTTTTGCTAACCCGCTGGTCTCCACCGGAGATTTCCCCTGACCATAATTCGCTTAGCATCTACATTTACAGAGCTGGCCAGTGTAGAGCTGCCCCAGTGTTTACAAACTACCATAATTATATGGCCACTCCAAACAATTTTATATCATCGAAAAGTTGTGAAGGATTTACTGTGTTTTTTTTCCCATTTTGTGCAACACACACTCGCTCACACACACGCTCACACACACACACACACACACACACGCATATCCACAAAAACATACAAATCGTCATCTCTAAAGAGACACACAGTGAAAACACATGCATACACACACATTCACAAAAACATACAAATGATCACTCCTACTCAAGAAACACACAGACACATACACACACGCAGTGAAAACACACACACACACACTCAGTGAAAACACAAACCCACACACACACTGAAGTCTTTTGTATGATTTTTCTCGGGTCTGTGTTGTGATGGGATGTCTTTACTCAAAAGAGACATTAAGGAGATGGGGTCAGCGGCCCACACTTGTCAACCGGATGAAAGCAGTGTGTGCTCCGACCCAACTATGTTTAACGCAAGTGACAGTGGGCCGCATAGCTGATACAACATGAGACACAATGGAGCAGATGATTTCAATATGGGTGCTTTTGGCTCTCTAGACTTTCTCTCTCTCTCTCTCTCTCTCTCTCTCACACTGTCGCTCTCCTTCACTCTAAATCCTGCCCTGAGCAGTCAAAAGGCCTGGTGAAGTTTCTGACTAAGTGCTGGCCTGTCAGCATTCAAACAAAGCTAGGATTCACTTAATAAAGAGGAAATACAATAGGAGTGGAAGAGCTACAAGTGCACATGTGCTGAAATGGTGAGGAGGAGGGAAGAGAGAGAGAGAGAGAGAGAGAAGAAGGGAAGGGGAATTCTTCTCGAAAAACAAAAACATGACCCCAGTTGAAAGACGAAAAAGCGCTGAAGTCGGACCATATGGGCAGCAGATTTGTTGCAGATCTGCAGAACCGCTCAAATCTAACCTTTCCTCTTTTGTGCTGGGGGGAAATCAATATGATGGAGATTATGATGCGGTGGCGGCTGTTTAGTTTCACTTGAAAGCGCCCGCCAGCTCGGTCTGATCGCACAGACACACGCAGGTCCCCAAGCCAGGAGAGGGACATGGGTCGATGCTGGGATGGACGGGTAAAATGGACAGTGGGACCTCAAAGCGGAAGCCTGTGGCAGCTCTTACTCTTGTCATCCAATCCTCCACAGGCGTGTGCTGATGGGTGCTGCAGAGTCAGCAAGACCTCTCATTTGGCTAACTAAGTGTTGGGTTAGGCCTGCCGTTTGGCTAACTAAGTGTTGGGTTAGGCCTGCCGTTTGGCTAACTAAGTGTTGTGTTAGGCCTGCCATTTGGCTAGCTAATGTTGGGCCAGACCTGCCATTTGGCTAACTAGTGTTGGGCCAGACCTGCCATTTGGCTAACTAGCGTTTGGTCAGACCTGCCGTTTGGCTAACTAGCGTTGGGTCAGACCTGCCATTTGGCTAACTAGCGATGGGTCAGACCTGCCATTTGGCTAACTAGCGTTTGGTCAGACCTGCCGTTTGGCTAACTAGCGTTGGGTCAGACCTGCCGTTTGGCTAACTAGCATTGGGTCAGACCTGCCGTTTGGCTAACTAGCATTGGGTCAGACTTGGTGAAGTTGGTGAGTTTTTTTTTTTTTTTTTTTTTTTTTTTTTCTTAGATCTGTGCGGAGCATCTGTTTCTGTGTTAAACCCCTCCCAGTCTTCATGAAGAGCACTGTGAACAATACAGGACAAGTCAGTCAGAGCTAAAATAGGCTCCCTCCCTCATAAATACATGAAATGAACCCAGTCCTCTCTCTGGGAGTGGGACCAACAGGGCTGTTAAACTCTGCACCCCACTTCACCCCCCCCCCCCCCCCCCCCCAACACACACACCGCGCGCACACACACACGCGCGCACACACACATTTTAATTTTCTTTTGTCCTTGCAATGCCTTGCTTGTCAAATTTCTCAAAGGCAGGGGCCCTCTTTGAAAAGTGCCACAGCTCTAATGGGTTAGCGTTCGCCCTGTGGCTCCGACTGACCGAATGACTGACGGACTGATTGACAAGAGCATCCACGTCTGTCAAGCCCGAGGACCCCAGCAGGGCGGGCGAGAGAGTCCTCTGTGATCTCCACTGGTGTGCAGCTTGGATGCATTTGCACAAGTTTCTTAAGTGGATATTTTCTGTGCATGTTTTTGTGTGCGGAACGAGAGCCGGTGATGGTTCTTCGAGATCTGTTGTTGTCGTTCAGCCCGCCGCCTGCCTGCGTGTAGAATTCCAAGGAGGTGCAGCTCTGCATCGTTGTGCTCCTTAAACTCCGCGCACACAAGGATCTGGTTCCCCTATATAAGAACTAGGGTGCAGGAGATGGATTTTTCTTTCTATCTTTTTTTTCCCCTCCCTTTCTCTGGCAAAGGGCTCAGTGTGGTCTCCCGGGGTGACGGTGATGGAGAGACCGCTGCTGTAACAGGAATATCGGCCGGGGGTCTCGGAGCTCCCGTTCGGCGGCCGTGTTTTCCGATGAGGTCCTTGTTGGTGTTGGCCGGGACGGTTGCACGCGGCCGCCGAGGCCACGTGTCTGCGCTTGGCCTCCCTCTGGTCTCCTTGGCTACAGAAAGAGAGAGAGAGAGAGAGGAGAGAGGGAGAACGAAATGAGCACGGGTGAGACAGAATGAAAAGCAGAGAAAGAAAGAAAAAAAACGCAACTGCTCCTATGTGGTTGACATCTGACGTGAGCCATTGCCGTACCCAAGTCTGCATGAAAGTGCCTGTCAATTAGCCTCGCCATAGATACTAATCAGCTAATAACAACTTCAACCCGAGCAATGAGCAGTTGTCACCACCACCCGCCCCCACCCCACAGCCTGCTACTCAGTCTCTGCCTTTTCTGTTTTAGCCAAACATCTCGGAGGCCTCACACAGGGCCAGGAGGAGGAGGAGGAGGAGGAGGAGGAGAGTAATTAGTGAGGGAATTATGTTCTCTTTAAGTTCCGACAGTCCCTTGTCAGAGGAGGTGCACCATGAAACCGCAAAAGCTCTTGGCTCCCTCGTTGAGAGTGAACGCTCACCAGCCCCCCCCCCCCCCCCCCATCCCCCCTCCGTTCCCCTCCCCGCATCTCCAGCCTGCAAATCCCCACCGCAACACAGATAGCTATTATTAAATCGCCTTTTTTCCCTTTCTCCTGTGCCTCGCTGTAAATCCAGCATTCCCCCATGTGTCTCTTATGAAGGCTTGGAACTAAGCACGTCTGTTTCTTCTGGGCTGCTCCTTTTCTCTGTATCGCTGCTTTGCAGACCTTCTCTCTCCTTGCTCTCTCTTCATCATCTCTCTCTCTCTCTCTCTCTCTCTCTCTCTCTCTGTCTCTGTCTCGCCGTCCCCCTGTCTGACGGCTCATCTGTCTTTTGCTTTGCTCCTGTCACTCAGTCACTTTTCCCATCTTTCCTGTTCGTTCGCCCTCCTCACTCGCTCTCATTCTCACACACACACACACACACACACACACACACATTTTTTACCCCTCTCACTAGCACATGCTCAACTGTTTCCCCCCCCCCCCCCCACAAATCCTTCCCTCCTCATCTCCTCTCCTCTGGGCTCTCGGGCTCAGCCTTCCTCTCTCTCTCTCTCTCTCTCTCTCTCTCTCTCTGTCTTTCTCTCTAACACACACACACACACACACACACACATACAGACACACACATACACACTCCATCACTCAACTCCCATCAGGATTGGCCTGCTGTCTTTCTACACATCCTGCTATCCCACTCAGGATTCTGCCCCTCAACATCCACCACCACCACCACACATATAGTATGCAAACACACACACTCACACACCCACACTCACACTCTCTCTCTCTCACACACACAAACACATACACACACACACACACACACACACACACATTGACACTCACACTCTCTCACACGCACACACACACACTCTCACACTTCCAGTCTTTCACACTTTCATTCTTCTTTCTAATGAAGGCGCCCTTTTCTTCAACAATTCTTTTCTTTCCTTTTATTTTCTTTTCATTTTTCTTGAACTTCCCCCCCTGTGCATCACTGTGTGACATTGGATATCAACCAGATTACAAGTTCCTTGTGTGTCCCTGTGTGTGTGGGTGTGTGTGTGTGTGTGGGTGTGTGTTTTCCTACTCCTCCAACAACTCAACCCTGCGTGCTGAATTTATGTTCTGTTCAACACTTGTTGCTGTTTATTCTCCATTGTATTCTCAATTCATTTCTAACAGGGGTCTGGTACGAGTGTCGTGAAAAATCACAGTGCCAAAGGTAATTGATGCTGTTATAGTTTCATGTTAAAGCCTGAGCCGGGTTAAAGAAGACCGCACTGACGTATTCTCCCTCCTCATACTGTAAAAAGGTGTGGAAAATAGGTGCTTTCTCTCGCGGCCGTCTTTATGGGGAGAGAAGGAAAACAACAGATGTTACTGTGCCAAGGGGAATAAAATAATAATCCCCAATAACCAAAAATCCTCTGCAAAACTAACCTTGGCCTTTTTTTTTATTGCTCCAGCTTGAGGAGGAATTTTTGTGTCTGGCTTAGATAAGTTTCCCCCCCTTGCTGTGATTATGCGTGCGTGCGTGCGTGTGTGTGTGTGTGTGTGTGGTGTGTGTGTGTGTGTGTGTGTATGAGTGAAAAAAAAAAGAGCGAGAGGGAGAAAGAGTGTGTATTAGTGCATGAGTGTATATTTGTGTGTATGTAGAAGTGTAAGTGTGTGTGTGTGTGTGTGTGTGAGAGAGATGGAGAGAGAGAAAGCGAGAAAGAGTGTGTGTGTGTGTGTGTGTGTGTGTGTGTGTGTTGCTGGTACAGGATTTAACTGCCACACTCATCTTGTCAGCATTACTAATCACACAAGCAGGCAGTCCACTCTCCTCCGCTCTTAAGATTAAGCTTTGCCCAAAGATCCCAGGTTTCAGTCAATGTGTCATTAATTACCCTTCCTCTCTCTCTCAGTGTGCCCGTCCCACGGTTTGTTTTTTTGCTGGTATGAAACTAATTTCTCCCGCGAGTTCTCACCGCTTTTGTTAGCTGATGGGTATAAGCATCCTGTGTCTGTTTTCCATTAAGACGCAAGGCCCATCTCACCGTCCATGCCTCGTGTTGAACGTGAACGTGGCCTTGTAAGGACTAGAGTGTAAAATAGGGCTTTTAAAAAGCGTCCGTTGTCTTTTTAACATACAGTCGCATGGCCAGCGACACATAAACAGAAATCGTTTGAATCTTTTTGCGAGTCCAATTACAATCTAATACTCTGTTACGAGCCACAGCTTTGTCCCATTAAGGTTTATTAATTTGGCTGGGGCTTTCATTCAGAGTTTATGAGGGGTGCGCGCGTGCAAGAGGGAGAGTGAACAGAGAGAGAGAGAGAGAAAGAGAGGAGGCAAAAAAATGGCGTCCGCCTCCGCAGCCATGTTGAACAGGGCTAGCCCTCCGCGCCGCTCTGTAAACACTCGCTGCCACACACACACTCGCGCCACAGGGGAGGCACATCAAAACATGGCTAATGGGAAAAAGATGAGAGCGGACACGGAGTCCGGGCCAGCTGGGCTCGGGCACTCCCGCTGCGAACTCAGCCTAGGCTCTCTCTCTGTGTGTGTGTGTATGTGAGTGTGTGTGGAAAGAGAAAGAGCAAGCGATAGAGAGAGCAAAAGAGAGTGGGGACAGAGAAGTGTGTGTGTGTGTGTTTTTGTGACAGAGAGATGTGGGTTGGTCATCTGATTAAATGCCCCAATGTAGCAGTATACTATCTGTCCAATAATAATTTCGTTTCAGGACTTGTGTGGTTTTCTTGTGACATGAACTTCTAAGAAATATTTTTTTTTCCTGAAATGAAAAGCGAATTGGTGAATAAATCGACCTATTTAAGAAGCATATCCATCTGCATGCATCTGTTTTTCATGAGTAAAATGCTCAAATTTAATTTGAAAAATGCTGCCTCGATCCCAGCTGCCTGACAGTGAAATTGTTTTCAGTCTATCAAACGCCTTCTCATTTTATACCAGACGTGTTTTTTGTTACGCTCTGTGGCTCAGAACATTGCAGACTTGCACTGTGGCAGAAACACATAGGCTACCAAGGGCAAACATCAGAGCAACGTTTGGCCAACATTCCAACTTCCCCCTCAGTTCACCAAGTGTCATACCAGCAAGTTCTTTTGTGTTAACAGTCAAAACATTTGAACAACATTTGGCCAACAGTCCAACTTCCCCCTTAGTTTACAAAATGATATACTGGCAGGTGCTTTGGTATGAAGAAATAACACTGTCAAAACATCTGAACAACGTTTGGCCGGCACTGTTGGAGCAGAGAGCATCTTTCCCCAGTGCCAGCCAGTTCATATTTTATGAGGTTTCCAGCCCTTTACTATAAAAGGCTTCAACACCCCAGACGCTGGAGGAAAAACTTCTCTTTTCTTTAAGCAAACACAGCAGAGATGGGCTGAGATGGGGAGGACAGTCGAGAGACTTGACACAGTGACCACATTTTTCCACCTCTACGTTCCCTCCCCTCCTCCTCCTCTTCTCTCTGTCTTCCCTTCTTTCTGTTTTCTTTTCTTCTCTTGTTTGCACGTGGAAACGTCAGATTCATGCCACGGGGCCATTTGACGTGCATGCGAAGGGAGAGACTCCGATCACCAGCAGCGTCATTCGAGTGCCTTTTTTGAAACCCCTCTTGGCGCAGGGTGCTCTAAAAAACACTTCCCGAACTGCACGGGCCTGTCACGTCAGCTGGGGAAAAAGCTGTGTGAAGGACATAGAGTGGACAGCACCTTAACAAAAGCTTTGCTCTCTCTCTGTCTCTCTCTCTCTCCCTCCCTTTTGCCAGACCACACAGCTGGACAGGACAGTGGACAGATCTCTGTGTGTGTGTGTGTGTGTGTGTACAGTGAGAATGGTCATTACAGTAATCACAGGTCAGTGAGGCAGGGTAGTCAATGGGGCTGACCTCCAGGCTCCTCTCCAAGAGAGCAAGAACTTTCCCAGACTCACAGTCAGTATGGGGCCCACATTTATCAGAGCAAAGCATTCTAAAGAGTGTTCTAAATGAGGACCTTTGTAGTGATGATTTATCTTTCTTTCTTTCTTTAGGTCGTATTCATTTATTTAGTGCAAAGTTGCACATTGCGCAGTTTTGGCAACGTGTATGATGCCATCATTTTGTCAGGCCTGTGTTGGATTCTGTGCTTTGGGTGATTTCCAGTGGTGATTTGACATCTCCTGTGGCTCGTTAAGAGCCATTATTTATTCTCACCAAGAGAAAAGAAAACTGTTTTCTGATTGGCTGACAGGGTGTGTGATAATTCTATATAACAGCACAACCCTGGAAGTAGATCAGGGGTGAGCTTCCCAAAAAAATATTTGCTAACTTAGTTGCTAACTTGTTGGCAATGGACAATGGGTAAGTTGCTAACTGGTTAGCAACTATAGTTTTGGGAAACACACCCCATGTTGAAAAAAAGTTGAATCGTTGCTCGACAAACTTGACGGAGAAACTCCGCTTTGCTTCGTGTCAAGGAGCTCTTTGGCTCCACCTCGTTCATTAATTTAGCATAACAGCTCACCTCAGTAGTCATTATCTCTTATTTATAGCGCCTCTTCCTCATGAGCTGGGGATGGATTTTTGTTAGTTAGTTAATTTGTTTGTTTGTTTGTCTGTTTTGTCAACACAGGCATCAGACTGCCTGGATGTAATGAAAAAGAAGGGAGCAGTTTGTTAGACCCCCCCGCGCCATCATAGATCTGCTTGTGGGCTTGATGCAGCCAAACTGGGCTCTTGGTGCCACATCAGTGCAGAGCTGTATGGGGAAGCCCGTCACAGGGCCATCATTCACGCCGTGGTATTTCCATGCACTGCGTAATCACAGACCCGTTTCACTAACTGCCTGTCCTCTGTCTGTCTCTCTTTCTCTCTCTCTCACTCTCTCTTTCTCCTCCCTCTCTCACTCTCTCCCTCTCTTCTCTCTCTCTGTTTTCCATGAGAACTCCTTTGTGAATGGAGAAATATTTTTACAGGTGCTCACTTTTTTAATATGCCAAAATATGTTCCAGCTCTCTCAAAAGCACCAGGGGGTTGAACTGAGATACTCTGTGCGTGTGTGTGTGTGTGTGTGAGAGAGAGAGAGAGAGAGAGAGTGTGAGAGAGAGAGGGGGATAGGATGTCTATATGCATGCATGTGTTCATGCATCTGAGTGTGTGTGTATCTGTGTGTTCATGCTTGCATGCATGTGCGTGTGAGGGTGTGTGTGTTTGCCTGTCTCCCTCACTCATGCATTGTGTGTGTGTGTGTGTGTGTGTGTGTGTGTGTGTGGGGCATGTGTCAGCGAGCGAAAGAGAAAATAGCACAAGAGGATGAATCGGATAAATTAAATGTTCTGACTTCCTTGAGTTGACAGGCCAAGAAAAATACATCCCTTTGTAGTGGGTTGGCCTCTAAGCGGGGACATTCAACAACAGTGTTCGTACAGAGAGAGCCAGTCTCCTGAAAGGGGAGAGGCGAGACTCGCTGATAACCCACAATGGAATCAAACTGGATCTAATCCATGTCAGTCAGGGAATTGAATTGTTGTGCACCATTGTTCTTTTGACTTTTGCCTGTGTGTGTGCGCGTGTGTGTGTGTGTGTGTGTGTGTGTGTGTATGTGTGTGTGTGTGTGTGTGTCTGTGGGTGTGTATATATGTGTGTGTGTGTGTGTGTGTGTGTTTTCTCTCTTTCTCTTCCTCTCACTCTCGCTCTCTCTCCCGTTTTGTAAAACGTCAGTCCACATCTGTAAGACAGATGTGTTCTTATGAGACTAAAAGCGAAAATCTCTCTCTCTCTCAATCTTTTATTCTCTTTCCTTTCCTCTTTATCCTTCTCTCTTTCACATACTCTTTACATTCTCTCTTTCTCTTTCTCTCCCTCCCTCTCTCTTTCTTTCGCTCTCTTTCTGGCTTTCTACAACACAAGCGCTGTGTTAATCTCTCTTTCTTCCACCTTGGATGGACCACCCACATGTACGCAGCAGCCCTGCTCACTGTACTTACCTCTGACACAGTCAGCGTGGCTGTGCGTGAGGATCAGAGACTTGAGGAATTCAATGAGAAAACAGCGCCCCCCAGTGGAAGAGTCTCCAAAGCACAGCCCAACCTCAAGGTTCTTGAGCAGGCCTTGAATGCAAAGTGTAACAATGGAAGTACATGAGTATTTTAATCTGACATTTGTTACAAGCCTTAACAAAACATACACTTGTTCTTGGTGTAGTCCTTTGGATTATATGGATGATTATGTGTCTATATGTGGGGTAATTTGACTGCATGGGCTTGATTATTTGAGGTTTACAATAACATAGTGTTGCATGTAGCCTCTCCACTCCACCTGGTATGCTGAGAATAGAAATAAAGGGATGGGTGTTGTTGTTATTATTATTATTATTATTATTATTATTATTATTATGTTATTGTTATTATTATTATTATTATTATTATTGTTGTTGTTGTTGTTGTTGTTATTATTATTGTTGTTGTTATTGTTATTATTGTTGTTGTTGTTGGTATTATTATTATTATTATTATTATTATTATTTCCCAAGTGGGAGTGGTTACCTCTATTTACAAAGTAAGATAGATTGATAGCACAGCACAATTACTATTCTGTTAAATAACTGATATGAGCTGTATGTTCCCACAACCTTTGAACAAGTTCTTTTTTTACACAGAACAACAGTACATTGTACGTGTAAAAGCTTGCAATAGATAAGAAATGATGACAACGACAGCATGCCTCTATGTGATATGATTGGTTATTTCAGTCACCCTCCACAGGGGTCTTTGTTTTAGCAACATAATGAGTTCCTGAGCTATACTACTGTACCTGAGCTTTTTGTAGCTAATTCTCATTCTATTGCAATCATGGGCATGCAGTTTTGACAAGTCAGTGTGAATCCTTATGTATCACCAATCAAACAGCCTATTATCAGCAATGTTTTGCCCATTTCTGGTTAAACCTTTTTGAGAAGATGTATTCACACTACAACAATCCATCACGTACATCTTTTTTTTTTTTAGGGTTTTCCCCCTTCTTTTTTGCTCTAAGTATTGCCATCCCAAGGGCTGGGCTTACAAAATTCCTTGTTCTATGTCTTCTGGGATTTGAGGCTTGGCAAAGCAAATCTTTGATTCCTTATGTAGAAGATGCTCCTCAAGCCTACGGTGATGGAGTCAAAGACCAACAGGTATCTGTTTCCCCCTGCTTATAGGCTAATGACTGGTTAGTTACTCCACAAGGCCTACGTCTCATGCATCTAAATGGAACACGGTGGATCCAGTGAGTTTGTTCAAGTAGAACACACATGGAACAAGGATAGAGCAGATAGAACACGTGTGAAATGGTGAAATCCTTCTTGTCTTGACACTTTACTCAACATAATCCTCCCTTTTTCTCCACCTAGTGGTGAGGCCTGTAGTTAGAGCATTCTCAGCTTTTTATTTTTCCCAGACAGACGCGGCTGGAGGATCTCCCGCTCCCTGGCCGCAACCCAGTGTGTTTCATCACATTGACTTGTTTGGAGTGTGGGAGAGACTCCAGATCAGTGTTGAGAGACAAAGATGAGCATTTTTGTCCCAACACTACCACCACCACCAAAGTTCCCACCGGGGAACCAGCACGGCATAACGTTACGGAAAAACTGAGCGGGAGTGTGTGTGTGTGTGTGTGTGTGTTTGTGTGAAATGGGACAGAGTGAGAGTGGAAAAACATAATAGCGGAAGGCGGTACGCATGGGCGATGCTCCATTTCCTGTGTCACTGGAAGGAGCGCTTGCAAACACGACCGAATGCAGCCGTTAGCCCCCGCTGTTATCTGAGTGCAGTTTGGAGTGCTGAGGGCTTGCTGAATGTTTGGAATATGAACAACAAGGGTTGTGTGTGTGTTGGGGGGTGCCACCATGTCATTGTGACCCTTGGAGCTCATCATCCCCCAGCAGGCCACCCCCCACGCACCACTGGCTATTGTCCTTGCAGGCCTAATGCAGGGAAGTGTCTCGATTCCCGAGCTGCCTTTTGGCAAACTGTTGCGGGAAGTCTATGACTGGCGCAATATTAAAAAACCCACCAGGGCTCGTAAAAAGGAAAAAAAAAAAAGGGCAACGCGTCACACGGTGCAGGACGGGCCTGCTGATGGTCTCGGGGGAATCAGGAAGTGATGGTTGCTACGGGGACGACTGGTGTAAACAGAAGCAAAGAGCCTAGCCTGCTTCCTGCTCTTACACAGCCACTTAAATTTAATGAGACAGTAGATCTCAGCCCATTGCCTTTGGCCTTGACTGTAGAAAGCAACAATAGACACCATGAAGTTCACCTTTTGGTCTCCTTTGGTGTGGTAGAACCGAATGTGGTTGAAGTAGTCACAGTGAATGCCTGTAACAGGCATGCTGCAGTTAGGCATTTTCCTGAAGGGGAAAAGATGCTCAAATCTTCAAATTTCTCTGTGTTTCCTCAAGGTCCGTTTGTGCCTCACTGACGGCTTTACAACAGCTGCTGGGTCATGTACTTACTCACGGCCCCTGGGCCCTCTGTAATTCAGACAATGGTGTGTCAAGGCCGGAGGTGAGCAGATACACACACACACATGCACACACACATACACACACATACCAAATTTCCCATCTTCTTGGGGTCCCTCCGCCTTTCTCAGCACCGCTCTGCAGCCAATCGGAAACGTCGTTCCCTCTATGCGGCGTATTAAGCAATGAGTTATGAATCACGAGCGTTCGTGTGCTCACACCTGCGACTGTGGCAGGCGCATCCTGTTTGAAACGGGTCGTCGGCCTCGCCAGCAAACCCCAGTCTTTGCGCGTGCGCACGCACGCACACACACACACATATACACACACACACACACACACACACACACACACACACACACACACACACACACAGCCTCCTCCCCTCTTCCCTAATTTGCCCTCCCCACCCCCATCCCCACCAACTCCAAACTCCTCATCCACCCGAGCCGCATTTTTTGCGAGTCAGGAAGCATGGCCAGGAAACAGCTGTCCCCGATGTCCGCCCTGTCCCCTCCAGGTGCATCCTGGGAACAGGGGGGCTCTGCAACAGACACACGTTTGCTGTTTGTTTATTTTTTTTTCTGCGAAGGCGAGCGCGATCAGAGGAAAAGGGCGACGTTGGATGCGGAGGCACTCCACAGCTTCTGCGCGCTTGTCTTGATTTCCTTTATTGTCCACGTTGGCTGCACTTCATACAGGGAAGGCTGATATTTTGGGGTTCCCGACAGGCTGTGGTGTTCAGGACGCAAATATTGCCCAAGACGTTTCCCCTGTTCTTGTCTAGTGCTTTACAAATAGCTGTCACCTTGCCCTCCACTTGGCCTTATCAACTGCACAATATACTCATCTGGTCATATTCAGTGTTTGTAGGTGGTACTGATAATCTTATACCTTGACCTAGGTCTATATGATGAGCTGTGTTTGGTGAGTTGTAGGAGTAGTTGTAGTTGTAGGAGTTGTAGGGAGTTTTAGTTCCTTTGTATTTTGAGAACGGGTTTCTGGGATATCTTTGCCATGCTCTAAAACAGCTAATCACCCACACACTAATTTGGTCATCTATTGCATTCTTTAGAAACCACAAGAACAAAAACATATATTTATATATATATCCAAAACCACAGCAAAACATTAAAAGATTAGAGCTTCAAAGTGAGAATTACTCATAATCCCTAGAGGCCACTCACACATTTACAAACATTATGTATGTATACAACAAATAACAGAATATTATGGGGAAAAAAGCGAACATTTTCTATTTTTCACACGTTTCCATGTATAAATGCAAATATATGTTATACAGTATACGTATATGTTGATACCACATAAGTGCATACATCAATGGATATGTGTCCTGATATATATTTAAATATATGGCCATACATTACTTTTCTCTATGAGAGTTTGATAGCCTTGTTAGCAGGCATACATGCTCATAGATACGTTTCTGTTGGGGTCATATTGGACTAATGTGTGTGAATGCGAACTGCTGTATGAGGAAAGTGATTGAATTGGCTATTACCTCAGTGCTCACATGGCAAAACAATTAGATAATCATGGTTTACAGTGTAGTGAGGTACTGTTTGGAGTAGTGTAGTCAGATAGTGTACGGAGTAGTGTAGTGTAGTGTGGTAGTGTACAGAGTAGTGTAGTGTGAGTGTACAGATTAGTGTAGTGAGGTAGTGTGCAGTGTAGTGTAGCGAGGTATTGTTTGGAGTAGTGTAGTGTAGTGAGGTATTGTTTGGAGTAGTGTAGTGAGGTAGTGTACGGAGTAGTGTAGTGCGGTAGTGTACAGAGTAGTGTAGTGTGAGTGCACAGAGTAGTGTAGTGAGGTAGTGTACAGTGTAGTGTAGTGAGGTATTGTTTGAAATAGTGTAGTGTAGTGCGGTAGTGTACAGACTAGTGTAGAGTGAGGTAGTGTACGGAGGAGTGTAGTGTAGTGCGGTAGTGTACAGAGTAGTGTAGTGTGAGGTAGTGTACAGAGTAGTGTAGTGAGGCAGTGTACAGTGTAGTGCGGTAGTGTACAGAGTAATGTAATGTAGTGAGGTAGTGTACAGAGTAGTGTAGTATAGTGCAGTAGTGCACAGTTGTAGTACAGTTACTTGACTTTTTGTTTTGAAGCCTTTTCATGTAGCTGTCATGTCTGTATGTCAAGTGAGAGAATAGCATTACATCATGGGGGCACTGTCTTCTTTCATGGTCCTTTTCATGTATTTGTTCTCTCTCTGGTCTCTGGAGGAGTTTGTTTGATGTCACCCAGTGTATTGTCCAGTGGCCTGAGTCCTCGGAGACGTTCCCTCGGCTCCCGGAGACGATGATGAATAAACAAACACTCGCCGGCCGACATCTGTCAGACGGTAGACACGTCGCTGCGATCTGGGCCGGCGCATTGTTTGTCACTTTCTCCACAAAATGGACTGCTAATATTGCCCTAAACAATTAGGGCCTACTGATCCCTATCGTCACACACACAATAGTGTTTACACCATGTTGAGGAAATGTGTCCATGGAGCCCTGTTTCTCAGTGTGTGTGTGTGTGTGTGTGTGTGAGAGAGAGAGAGAGAGTGTGTGCGTTCATGCGTGTGTGTGTGTGTGTGTGTGTGTGTGTGTTTGAGAGAGAGAGGGCAAATGTTCAACAGCAAACGCATAGGCCTCATACAAGCGCATGTTGAAAGTGTTCTTTGAACAGCTGAAAGTGTTTTAACAGAGGGCTCCTGCAAGGGTTAATTTCTATGTTTAAGAGCTGGTAAAAGTCTGTGTGGCGGCTAACAAACACATGCTCAAGTCCTCCACATCAAACAAGAACTTACGCTGCCTAGCAGGCATGTCGCACATGCAGCGGGGGTCAAGGGCTATCAAAGCATAACAGCATACCATCTGCACAGTTGCACGTATCCATTGTTGTTTGCCCTGACATTTTTTGGCTCATTTTTGTGTTGCTATGTATTTTTTTTTTGGTGGTGGTGTTCTTTCACATTGTAAAAAAAAAAAAATGGGGGCATGTGAAACTGAAGGGCTTGTTGCACACAGGTTCTCCACATGTCAAACTAATTACGGGCGAAAAAGAAAAATGGCTTGTCATCTCTGCTCTTTCCTGTCCTCATAAGAACTTAATTGTCTTCCGGGCTGGACTGAGCAGAACAGGTCTTGGTGAACGTCCCGCTCCTCTGCATGCTCTTTGTCCCCTGCTGCTGAAGCTAGCGCTTGGACATGGAGGGACAATGGGGCGATCAGGCGCTGCTTGATTAAAAAGCGATCCCCTGTGGCAGTCTTCTCACCGTTCCCCGGGGAACCATCCGGAAACACTCAGCTTCTATAATTACAGTCAACGCCACCAGGCTTTTGGCTTATCACACTGGACTGACCTGTCAACAAGCCAGAGTGGTCTGTCCACGGTATTTTTTTTTTATATATATATATATATATATATATATATATATATACTGTAAAAAAAAAAAAAAAAACATTTGTGGGTTGAAAAAAAAAAAAAATGAACAATAGTTTGATATTAATGTTGAGATTAATTGTATTGATAGTGATATCTGTTTACCTGTTGTGTTGTCACAGAGCAGTGTCAGGGGATAACTTACTGTGCTACTTTCTGTGATAAGATACAGTGCTACTCTACTTCAGACACCAGAGAGATATTTCATTCAAAGAAACCGAGGTGAATAAAGAGAGAGAGGGAGAGAGAGAAAGAGAGAGAGAAAAGAGAAGAGGAAGAGAGAATATTCTGTGGTATATTTGGCACCGGAGAAAAAGAGGCTATTCCCTGTGGGATTGTGCTAAGCATCGAGCCTTTACCTCTTCCTTTCTGAAACGTGCATGTAAATCCCCCGGCCTTAAATAGACTGGGGCTCTGACGGAGAACTCGCTCTCTCAGCCGCCGAAGGCACCCATGCGGGACCGCAGGTGTTCTCCAGGCTTGTGGTGAGTGAGGGGAACGGCTGTGAAGACACCATGGCCTTTGGGGAGATGGGAGGTGGAGCAAGGCCCATGGTCATGGACCTATCTGAGCTTAACCTGAAAGAAGAGGTGACCCAACAGTTTGAAAATGGGTCAATTAGATCTGCCTTCGGACTTTCCCTACATGTCCTTTCAAATATATTTTATTTGCTGGTGTCACAGAGACCATGTATTACCTTGATGAAGATGTCTGTAGCTATTTTTAGTGACCTTGACATGACTTTCACAATGTATTGTCGCACCTCAATTCCAAAATGATGGTATTTTCTGTGTGTGTTTGTACCTCTATGTTGATCACTGTTGGTCATGGTCTATTCTAGATGGTTTTGTGTTCTGACTGCAAGCTCCCTTAAAGGAGATTTCTCTTAAAGGAGAAATGCGGTGTGAAGCGATCAGTACTCATGTCGTTTGACATTACTGAGAGCTGTGCATAGGTGTGAGAATGAGAGAATTTGGTGCAACGTAGACCGAATTTGCAAAACTTTGTTTCAGTTTCGTTTTCCTGTGCCCCAATCAGTTCCGTCTACACTGCACCGACTTTGCATGGAATAGCCAACACACACATCTGCACCTCGGGGAGCACTGACAAATATTTGCATCATGCATGTCACGTGGACCTGTCATCTAGTCAACCTCCCATGGACCTCGTTCACTAAGACACTCTCCGCCATCTTGGACTGTAGAATCCCACTCTCCCCCTCACTTTGTCTTCTTGGAGACACCACATCTATCCTCATTCCACAGACACTCCCTTTCTCTTTCTCTCTCCTTCCTTGCGCACACACACACACACAGACACACATGCATTCACATACACATGCACATACAAACAACAGCCAGCCCTCTCTGTAGATCTCTCTACTCTGTCTGTCTGTCTCTCTGTCTGTCCACACGCCGTCCCTCTGTTGATCTGCCACGGAGACAGTTGGAAAAAAAAATGCTATGAACATGTATGCTGGACCTATAAGCTTGCCCACACAAGTCAAAGGTTTACTTGTCTCACACCTGCACTCCTTAGTCCTAATCTGAAGAACAGTTTCCCACTGTACAGGCAGTGAGAATAATTGCTATTAAAGTCATGCGATTGAAGCCCAGTTATTCAGAATAAGGGGCAAATTTTGATGACCTGTGTTAATGGATCTGCAGTGGCTAAACCTCATAGTTATGCAAATGAAGAGTTTTAGGTATGGGATTTATTGAGCAGAATATGGGAACAGGGATGGCTGTGAGCATCCGTTTTGTGTCTGTGTGTGTGTGTTCGAGGTGAGTGCGCACATATATATGACCATGTGTGAGTGTGTGTGTGTGCGCATTAATAAGAGAGGGAGAGAGAGAGAGAGAGAGAGGGAGCCAGAGAATCCAGTTGAGGAAGGAAGCAAGGCCTTAAAGGAAGCTCTTGGAGAGGAAAGTTAATCAAATGGCTGCTTGTCGGATGACTCGAGTCTCTCGGCACAAATGTCAACAAATATACCAGTGCTGGCTCTCCTTTAGGAGCTCATTGTCTCCAACAGTGCCATTTGTCCAATGCTTTCAACATTTGCCTTTGGATTGGTGATGTTAAACACGTAGACCAAGGCTGGCAATGTCCTTTTTTTCCGCTCAAGAGCTTTCAGTGGAATGTGCATTTTCTACAATTATTATCCTTCAAGGAGGCCCTGGTAATGTGTTGTCCCTGATCATAAGTCTGTGAGAAAATAACAGCTATTATTCTGTAGCCATCCTGACGGGAGTACACCATAGAAGCATTTTTACCATCACTGTTTTGGTGGATAAAATAACATGTTTGTTGGATTCTTGCCTTTTTTTTTCTTTGTGTGAAGAGTTACGGCAGCAAAGCAGCCCACTTCAATAAGACTGACCAGGCACTTTTGATTGTGAAGAGTCCCTCGTAACACCAATCCCTTCATGTGACAACAAAAATGACATTTCTGTGGCCCCGTGCTAAATTTCTCTCCCATACACTCGATTTATCATGGTCACATAATTATGACATTATTTTTTATGACTTGGTTATAGGAGGGATAGAACACAAGATGTGTTTCATTATATATTCTGGTCCCATTACAAACATTATTGGCTTGCGGTTGAAATTTTGTCAGCAAAACAGCTAAATCAAATAATACAATAGGAGGACTTTTTCGTTTTTTTTTTTTGTTGTTGTTTAGAAAGATCTAAAACATGTCATTCAATAGGCATAATAACTGAATGTTGTGAGTGCTTGGGGCTCATTTGTTTTCCCAAATCAGCCTTTGACTGACGTGTCAGCGGTCAAGCAACAAAGCAGAATAGCATTGTGCAAAATTAGGGATTGTTTTTGGTTACTGCATGGTCATTAAGGCAATCGAATGATGACACTGAATGCAGGGAAATTCTGCTTTTCCAATGAAGAGACTTCATCCATGAAAACCATGACTCGCACTTCTGCCTTTTGACTTGTGGAAGAATTGCATTGGTGGTCATAGAAGTACTATTGTCCAGGAAGGATCTCACCCTAATAAATGTACTGAAGGTTTGGTAAATGGATGGGTGTTTTCATTTGGTAAAAGGGTGGGAGTCTGTTTGTAGCCTCCTGATGGGAAAAGATTGGCCAGCTCTCCTCTTTCTCTGTCAAGGGTGATAAATCACCAAACTAGACTCCTAGACGATGGGGAGAGGGGAAAAGGATGAGCTTTACACCAAATACTTATGGGGTTGTGAAAATGGATAGAATTTCAAGTATGGATTTATGGGCTAAGGAAGAAAAGAACTGGATTGTCATCTAGAGGGTGAAATGGAAATGGATTTGGTGTTTGGGTGTCCATTTTGTTTGCTTGGCTGCAGCGCCATTGGTTATCGGTGGCCCAGTGGCAGTGGCATGGAGGCGAATCCACTGCAGCCTTGGGGAGAGAGATCCGCTGAGCTGTAGTTACACACCAGGCTGCTTTTCTTCACGGGGAGATTAAAAGCACGAGCCCCGGACAGGACACTGGGCTTATCGGGTCAGTTGAGGTTTCTCAACACAATCTACTCTAGAGTCAATGAAACCTTGTTTTCTTTCCCTTACAAAATTTAATTGTGGTTTAAAAAACAGCTACAATGACAATCATGACAGTCATTGTCAAAGGCTGTATTTCAATGGTCTCCAAAGAATTTCAATCAGTATTGCCATAAATAAAAGAAATATATGCAGAACTCAGTCTCTTATCACAGCTATGCTGACGACATCCAGATTTATTTAGCTCTGTCTCTCAATGCCTCTGGCCAGCTTGAACCTCTCTATCGGTGCACTGACCAAATTAACAACTGGATGTCACAAACAATTTCAATGGTCGTCAAAGAATATCAAATTATAAATAAAAGAAAAATATATATTGTAATGTAACACATTTTAGATGTTTCCTATCAACTGCATTAACATTAAATCCCTGTGATTGTATAGATTACTCATTAACTATTTAACAATGATATCTCCACTTCCAAAACAGACAGGCAAGAATAGATATCCTGTCGTTTTGTCCTGATGGTATATGTCATGTATATTTGTCACGCTTGTGGCTGAATGTATAATTTTATCTTTACTCCCTTTAATGCAAAGACATCAATCCTCTCCCACGCCTCATCATTTTTCACGCTGAGAACAAAACTGTCTGGAGGAGATGAAATAGATGACCTTTAACTGCGATCGTTCAGACGAGAAAAACAATGACATCCTCTTATGATGAAGACAATGATTCCATTTCCTATTGTTGAAATGAACATTTCTGCACAAGATGGAAATATCATGTCCTAAAAGGGTAGGTGCAGAAAGCTTTGCATGGGCTTTGAAGAAGATGGTTTATCTTTCAATTGTTAAGCACTGTTTCATATAGGCTGCCCAAATATGCAGTGTACAAAAATACACAGGAAGAGCATTTTAACTTAAGCCTGTATTCAGACAACAATGAGATTTAGCCCCCAAAAATCCAGAGTGAAATTGACACAAGAAACTGTACGGTGTACGGACAATGAGCCTGGCTACATTCTCTTCCTGTGCAAAGGCATTCTCTCTTCTGATGGCGTGGGTTAATTTGGTGTGTGTGTGTGAGTGTGTGTGTGCACGAGCGCCTCTGGTGTTATTCAGTGGTGATGTAAGCATGGCTTCCTTCTGGTGGCGATCCAAGAACCTTTATAGTCTAGGATTGACCGTAATGTTGGAGAGATACTAGGGTGTATGCCTGCGTATGTGTGTGTCTGTTACAGTGTGTGTGTGTGTGTGTGTGTGTGTGTGTGTGTGTGTTAGGAGAGTGGGGGAGGAAGAGGGGAGGGTGGTGCTGGGGGTGGTATTGAGGGGGTAGTGGTGGTGGTGTGTGGGTGTGTGTGTGTGTGTGTGGGGGGGGGGGGGGGGTGGGGTGGCGAGGTTTCCTTATCAGGGGTCCACAGGCGGCTTTTGAGTCCCTTATCAGCGCTCACCATATTGTGCGAGTACATCCTCTTGTCCAGCAGGGAGCGGAAAACTGTCCTTGCAACATGGTTCCCTCTCTCCTGCACACAGACCAGCAGTACAGCAGCCCCATCCAACAGGCAGCCAACTGGAGCCCTCAAACAGCCCGAAGAGGAGGGGAGAGGGAAAGACAGAGAGAGAGAGAGAGCGAGTGAAAGAGAGAGAGAGCCAGAGAGAGAGACATGAGGAGGCGTAAGCATCACCTTGTCTCCGCAACAATGCCAGAGTCCACATTTTGCGGGCGAAACACACTGGATTGGGGGACTGAGCCTAGGGGCTACTGAAGTATCGTAACTCTAACACTATTAGTAGTGTTTTTGAACCTGTGATCTTTATATAAATTGATGTGATTGCTTACAGTAGTGGAACACTATTATAAGAGGCTGTGAATTGTGCCTGGATCATCTGATCGACTGAAGCTTGAGGTAGGTTTCACTCGTGGGGAACTGCGTTGTACACTCGAGCTTGACTGGACTGCACTTCCGGGAGGACAAGTGACTGGACACTTTGCCGGACGGAAGGCAAGACCCCCAGACACGGACAAGGGACACAAGGAAAGGAGAAAAGGGGTATCGTGAGGAGAAGAAGAGTCCACACGGAAAAAGGGAAAGAGAAAGAGTAGAGAGAGAGAGAGAAAGAGACCGGTGTAGAGAGGAGAGAAGACACCAGTGGGACAAATGAGTGGTCTGTCCCCTCTGAACTCTGTGAGTACTTTGATGAAAATGGGCATTTGTGCAGGGCTCCAAAAAATACACATAACTCAGGAACAACCAGTGAAAATGTGAAAAATAATGCACAGTTGGATGCACACAAAAGGGAAAAGAAGGATTGTTGGAAAAGACCTAATTGTGCAGCATAATTGTGCAAAATAAGACGTGACAATGGCACTGTAAAATAGTACAGAGAACTGAGTAGATGGTAGTATGTTTGAACTAGTTCAAATCAAATGGCCACAAATATAGAATGAGTAGAATGCCAAATAGAATACGCTGCAGAGAGCATTAGCATATACCGGATGGCTGAGTTCATTTAGTCAGTCACTGCAAAGCTGATCATGATTACACCAAATATCAGCTCATAAACATGTTTTCATGTTTCATAGGGACAAAGTGACTGGTAAGCATATGCTGCCTATAATCTTCAAAACAAATGGGATAATCCATCTCCCTAATCTGGATTAAATATGTTAAAGTAATTAATATGCTCTCCCTTTGACTGTACTGAGCCCCAGTGATTAGTGAATGTTAAAGCAGTACTTAGTAGAGCTTGTCTAATATAATCAATGCAAAACCTGTATAGGTATAAAAAGTGTAGTGCAATTTAAACTCATATCAAAACAACATAATTGGCCTTTGTGTCTCAGCAGCACAATCATTATATTGCAACCATGATGAGCTGACGAGCATTTACACACCATTTTTAATACATCATTTGTTTATCTCTCTCTGCTATAGTATACAGGGCACACAGCCTGTATGTTCTCTAATTACAGTGAAAGGGTACTGTGTACATATGAAGAGTTCAGATGCAAAACCATCTAAGTCCATTTTTAAAAAATTGCAAAAATTCTGTTGTTTTTATAATAATTTCCATGTCAGACTGCAATTTGAATCTTACTATTTACTATCAAGTAAAACCAAATCAAGATCAAGGCAAAATAATACAATTGAAGTTGGATTGATAAAGTTTATAACAAAATTATATAAATATTTTTCTGGAAATTCTTTATTTTGAATTTGGAATGGAAAGGGTTTTGCATGTGAACTCTTTGTGCATATATATAATACATTTATTGCCACTGAATTGTGTAGCAGCCTTTTGTTTGGAAAGCCTTGTCCTGTAACAGTCTTAGACATGTGCAGCTGAACTGACCCAGGTCCCACAAGGTCCTTATATATAAAGTACCTGTGTGAACTCCTCTGTTCAGCCGAACGCGATAAAGGACCGTATTTATAAACACAAACAAAAAGGGGAAACTGGCTGCCTGAATGGAACTTTACTGCTTTTTTCATGTGAGCGAATAGAAAAAGGGAAGGAGCTCGCTTGCTAAAAGCCGACCATGAATCACTCAAGGCAGGCAGGGCGAATTCCTCTGTGCCGCACCACTTACCTCATTGCTCTTTGGTGGCAAAGAAAAGTCTTCCATGTGGACATTTATTTGTAGTGGTAGTTTTTAATTTAGGCTCAGGGGTCTTTTTATAGGTTTTAAGGTTCAGACCCTTGGTTTGTTGAAAAAGAAATGGTTCCTAAGTGTGTTCTGATTTAGCGGTGTATTGTTTTTTTTCCCTAAAGGTTATCTCAAATCTTGAGGCTGTATGACCCAGCTTGTTCATTACATTTTCAGATTGTAACCATTTTGAATACAAGAAATATTGACACGACCTAACCTTCATGTTTGGGTTTATTTGTGCTTTTTTTCCTTTTATTGTTTATAGATGTGGATTGGCCCCTAAAATTCATGTGATCCAAACACTCCCAAGAAACTCCAGAAGTCTGTCTTTGTCTTCTGCAAGAGGTCGTCGCTCCATTGATAACTCCCTTAGCATGCTCCTCACGGGAGCTATCATAACACATCATACACAGGAGTCAAGAGAAGTCACGCATGCACACACACACTCACACACACACACACACACACGCATGTACTGAAGTGACTCGAGCCTCCTCTCTGTGATTCTCTCCCAGAGGTCTTTAGGTTTGGGTCAGCAGGTGTCAGCGCGCACACACAAACACACACACCCACACACAGCCCACTGCACTGCGCACGTTCCTTCTGATTGGACTGATTCATGTACGCTCAGAGACTCACCCACTTCTACCACCGCCACCGCCATTTTGGATGTGACCATGTGGGCTGAGGCAGGCGACTTAGACTCAGCAGCTTGGCCCATGTGACCCTCCAACCCTACAGAGCAGGACAGGAAGTGTTGGGAAACCAACAGAGTAATTTAGCACCACAACTCAGTACAAGACTGTGTGTGAGTGTGTGTGTGTGTTGACCCAAGAGTTGGGTTAGCTGGGTTTGCAAATCAGTCTATCAGGAGTCTCAGCACAAAGCAAGAGGCAGAGGTCCCGGAACAGGAGGCCCCTCGCTGGCGTTACTTGGCACCGAGCGAGCGGGCCGCAAGAGGAACCCCACCACCATGATGGAGAAGCTGGAGCCCAGTGCTGCCATTGGCGCTGCCCGCTCTCCCAGCCCCCAGCCCTGCCCCGTGCTGCTCTCCCCTCTCTCCCCACCTCCGGGGCAGAGGAGCGCCCACCGCCCTTCCAGTACCCCCAGCAGCAGTTGTAGCAAAGGCGCTAACGGCGCGGGCGACAGCGGAAGCCCACCACCACTCCTGGCTAATGGAGGAGGGACCCGGGGAGACACGCAAGACGGCCACACGGACGCCCGGCTCACACCTGAGCCTGTCACCGTGGTGACGGATAAGAGGGAGAGCAAGGAGGAGGAGGAGGAGGAAGAGGAGGTGGTCAAGGTGGAGGAGAAGGACGGGAAGGAGGAAGATGAGGACTCGCTGCCTGCTGCCTCAGAGCCAACGACAACGATGACGGCACCTTCTCATTCCCGTCTGCCCAGCCTAGTGCCTCTCACCGCTGAGCCGCAATTGACTGCAGCCTCGCCTCACAGTCGAACGCTCACCCCCACCTCCACTTCCACTGCCATCCCCACTTCCTCCTCCTCCTCCTCCTCCTCCTCACCCTCTTCATCCGTCCCATCAGCCTCTCTCTCCCTCCCGCCCAACATTCCTGTCATCAGCCTTGGCCACAGCAAACCCCCGCTCCCACCTCTACGCCTGCCGCCCCCTCAGCTGACCACCCTCCACCCCATCCCCACCCTGCCACCGCACGGGCCCCCAGACGCACGCCTCACCCAGCTCACCACCCTGCAACCCGGGGGCAGCGTTGCTGCTGTGGCTGCCGCAGGCATGCCGCCTTCCAGCCCCATGCTTCCCGGGGGATACCACCTGCTCAACAGGTGAGAGATAAAACACTGCACTGTCTAACTGTCACGGTCAGATCAGACTGGGCTCACACTAACAGCTCTGGGAGTGTTCATGGTTGTGGTTATTGCTATTATCCAAAGAGACTTATATACATACTACTAATTAGGTTTTTTTTTGTTTTTTGTTTTTTTTTTACATATGGGCAATTCCACGCAAAACTGTCACGCCATGGTATGGTATGATGTGAATGATGATTACATAAAATTTGAGCATTCACTCTTCTTGGTTATAGAACTAATTTTTATGAAACTTTTCACATGATCATTCGCATCATACAAATGCCATGCAATTTTGTTGCCATTATGGATGTGACAGTTTGCATGGAATTGCCCATATATATATAATAACAGCAACATCAATAGCAACCATAAAATCATAATAATGATGACAATGTTCATACACACATGACAATCATAAATATACACACTACCATGGCTTATTTTTAGTCCTACTTGAAGGAGATTCCTAGTAGGAGCTGATGACTGAGTTGAATCCATTCTAGAACCAGTTCCATCTGTTCCATCATGCAGAGAAATGATTGTCATGAAATGAAGTTTGTTTCAGAAAGTCTTGACAGAGTGGGCAAAACTCATACCCACATATTGATTTACAATATCTGGATGTCCAATTAGTTCACTTTATGGTGTGGAAATGAATTAAGTGAAGTCCCCAGATTTGTGAGATTGAAACTCTGCTCAGCTTGGTGAGAATGTCTCAACACTTTGTGATGCTGCATCAGGAATCCTGCTGTCTAAATCCATCTGTTCACTTCATTAGTCTGTGCGAGTGCCTAATGTCGGGCCATAATTCAATCAGCGCACAGAAATGGCCCCCCATCCTCACAGTTAGGAGTAGGCATTTCATTAAATGAGACGAATTAAGGTGGCTGCCCATAATATCTGCCACATGGAAGTAGTTTGCCGTGTGCTGCAAACTTTGTCGGTTAGTTAGGAGAAGGCTGGGTCACATCAGGCACCTCAAGCCACCATCTCTTTTTCCATCAAATATAGCGAATTAACAATAAAGTCAAATTATTTTTTGTGACATATGAAGTGTAAAAAACGTTTTTCCATTAACTAACCATGACAAAATCGGAGAGTGAGAGTGTTATAATTCTTTTTCCGTCACATATGTCCAACTCACTTTTTGATCCGCTTAATTTTAAAGCGAATCGTCTTTTTGATGGAAAAAGGACTACTGCCCAGGAAACACCACAACCACACCAGCACCAACCACATCAGACATCTGGCAACAGGGCAACATCTAGGAAGACAAGGCTCCCTCACATAGGTTACTTTCCTCACATAGGGCGAAAGTCTGCAGCTAAGTGCTTTTTTGGACTTTGTAAGATAGCCTTGCTGCTTTATGGCCTCAGACCCCAAACCACAGCACCATGCCCAGAGACCAGAGCACAGACCACAAGCCCCCTTTCACTGATCACCAAGCTGCCACTGCTGGCATAGAAACCACCTGCTTGAGGAAACTGCATCGCATGACCAGTTGCACAAGAGTGTGACGACTCTAACCCTTCCTCGCCACTTCTGCTAGCCGGCGACCACAGACAGGCAGTTAACAAACAGTTAACTTAGGCGAATACAGACTGACAGAAGGACAGACAGACTTAGTCCTTGCAGGGGACATAGCTGGCGAATGCAGACTGACAGAAGGACAGACAGACAGTTAACTCAGCTCTTGAAGGGACATAATCAGCAAACACTGACAGACAGACAGAAAGACAGACAGTTAACTTTGCCCTTGAGTGGACATAGTCAGGAAACACATACAGACAGACAGACATTTAGCCCTTGAAAGGGACATACTTGGTGAACACAGACAGACAGTTAACTTTGCCCTGAGGGGGTTACATGTAGCTTGATTTCCTTTGCTGTCACTGTCTGTCAGTAGGTCTATCCATCTGTCTGTCTGTCTATCCGTCTGTCTGTCTGTCTGTCTGTGTGTGTGTGTGTGTCTGCCTGGTCTGTGGATCTATTTTGGTGGCGCCTCCCCTCCCCACCAGACCGCTGTGGCGGAGGTGCTAATGAAGACAGGTTTCCTCGCGGCATGGACGCTCAATCAGCCCCTCCGGAAATCATCAAATCCCAGATAATTGTGCTTTATGGATCCCCTCTTCCTTCAGTCAGCCCGGTTAGATTGAGTCGTTTGCGACTTGTTACGGGAGCAATTACGTTGCTCGATAGGGGTCTTCAAAACAACGGAGCGCCACAGCAGCGATATCGCTTTCTATTCCAGCAGGTTTTCTATAGTGGGAGAGAGAGAGAGAGAGAGAGAGAGAGAAAAGGAAAAGGGGGTTGATTTGATTCCTCACAGGTGATTGTCTGGTGCCATATAGACAGACTCAAACTTTCCCTGTGATTCCCCTGTTTGTCTTTGCTTGTTCTAGTTCATTCCTTGGCCCGCCTGGTGGGTTTGGTATCTTTGGGAATAACCGCCTGAAGAGGAGACCATCCACACACTTTGAAATGGAGATCCCAGATGGTAAGCACAAATTTGTGAGATCTGTCAGATTTGTGAGTGACACCGTGTCACTGTGTGCGCGCGTGTGTGTGTGTGTGTGTGTGTGTGGTTGGAGTGTATGCTGTCTGTTTACACACTGAACATGCATGTGCAATAATTTTTGGACTAGAAGCTGTGTTCTCGCCGTAATGCCAATATTGTGTGTGTGTGTGTGTGTGTGTGTGTGTGTGTGTGTGTGTTTGTGCACTGTTAGCGGGTCCCCCCCAGAAGCTGGCCAGGCGGGTGTTCACCAACAGCCGCGAGCGTTGGCGGCAGCAGAACGTTAACGGCGCCTTCTCGGAGTTGCGCAAACTCATCCCCACGCACCCGCCCGACAAGAAGCTGAGCAAGAACGAGATCCTGCGTCTGGCCATGAAGTACATTAACTTCCTGGTCAAGCTCCTCAACGACCAGGCGTCCAACGAGCGTGGCGCCCAGACGCAGGACAGAGTAACCGAGATGGAGGAGGAGGATGAGGAAGAAGAGGAGGAGGAAAGAGAGGGGAATGATGAGGAGGGGGAGGATGAGGAGGATGTGAAGAACATTCACCGCCGGATGAAGCACAGCCACGCATCCGAACTCTCTTCCTCCCAGCACGCGCCCCTCGCTACAGTCCCGACGCGAGGGGCTGCTCTTACGGTCGCGCTGTGCGACAGAGACATGGACAGAGACGCAGTCATGGCCCTGGGCGCGTCGCCGGGCTCCAGTTGCTACGGCGACACGGACAGCGAGGAGAGCCTGGGGCCCAGGGGCTTGGGGTTGAAGGGCGCGGGCATGATGGACAAGGTGAAGGAGCAGATCCGCACAGTGACCATCTCCAGCCACCAGCGGTGACCCCCCTGCCCCTCCCCCAAAATGGCCCAACACAAGGACTGGACACACGCAAGCTGACATGTGGCCACTTCTGGGGCAAAACACAGAGACTCTAGGACTGAATCCCAATGACACCCCCCCACACAAACACACACACACACACACAACCTGAACCCTGAATCCTCAAACACTTAGCGTAAGCCGCGCGTTCTCGATTCGGTCCATGTGCAAAATTCTCTCATTCTCCATCCTACCAACAGCACTCAGCAAGGTCACTCAACAGGGCTATGATTAGATTCACTTCAAACTATCACTTTAACTGGCATGAACCAGACGATCACAAAGGTGAAGTCTGTAGAGGTTTCAGGGCTTTAGGGTTTAAGAGGGAACACTGGGATGTAACCTTGTTGTTGATATTTTTGTGTGCTCAAGCGTGAGACATTAGATGCCATAGTTGATTATGTAAGAGTAATGGTTGTTAAGTTTACAGCATTTTTCTTTGTGTTTCATGGCAGCGGGTTGACAATATTGTTTTTGTTAATCGTGTGCACTGAACCACATGTGGATTTATAGCGTCGATTTATAGAGTCTTTGCAAGTTTTGTCAGAAATATTTGGTAGCGCAATATAATAAGGTGCCACTATAAATAACGAAGTAGCCATAACTTAATAGTTTGGTTATTAATTGTAAGTTTACTTATTACTGCCCTTACTTATTATTCTATTTTTCATTATTTAATAAGAAGAGTGTGCATATAAACCATTTGCACGCATAGCATCATCTGACACTTTAGCTGTAAGTGACTGAAATCTTTTTCTCATGAAAGTGTCAGATAATGTTGGCATGCATGAAAATACTTAACTACTGATAGCTTATGTTAAGTAATGAAAATTTACTCTTTAGTCACTCTTGGCAACTATTTAGTAATAGAGATATGTCACATAGGTGCTATTAACAATCAGTGATCAAACTGTTACATTGGATGCATTACATCAAAGGCGTATCTGCTGTAACAATTGACCTCCAATATAATCAATGGAACTGGCTTCACCAGACAAGGGAGCGCAGCAGACATTCTAAAAAAACAGACCAGTCTTTTCAATGTATTTTTGATGCGACTTGACTTAACGCTTCCGTAAGGCATCCAGTGTAGCCCTAGAGTTAGGGAATGGCTACTTTTCAATTTAATGTTGCACCTTATTATAAAATGTTACCAGCTTTTGTCATAAATGACTCTTCCGTAATGGTGTAATGTTGAAGTCATGTTATGATGCAGGTGGTACAATGACATTGAAAGATATAAAAGTTTCCCTTTATTTCTGTGCAGTCCTTGAGGGTTTCTTTTTTGCGTCAGGCTTTTTTTATACACAGAGAAACAATCAAGATACATGCGCTCCAAGATACAGGCAAAAGAAAGTTGTCTCATTATGACCTCAAAGGTATATCATTGTTCCAAAGCGAGGAAAAACAAACAACAGAAAAACCATTCATAATGCACTGTTCCGCTGCGATTGTAAATATTTGAGCTTGTGAGTAAACTGGAAGCTGGTGTTAAGAGAACTGAATGGCGTAGTTGTTGCATCTATAGCCAGTCCTCAGCCTCAGCCCATAGCCATGTTATACTGACTAAGCAGGTTTTACTTTTTTACGAAAGAGATATTTCTAAGAATTTAGGACAACATTTCCCTTCGGTTCCTTACAAGTGCAATAGATGCATTGCATCACATACATTGCATTCAGTTCATTCAGATTAGGCATGTTGGCATGGGCTTTGATATGGCCCTGTCAGAAAATACTCAGCACTCAATCATGACAAGCTGTTTGAAAAGGTTATTCAACTTTCACTGAGGCAAAGTTTAGAAACATGAGCTATAAATGTTTTAGAGCCGTCGTTCACACTCTGAGTGCACTCACACACTGTCATGTTTTGAAGGTCTTCCATTTCCTATTTCATGCCAACAATTGGGACAAAAAAGAGACATCTCCTCACAAAGAGGATATTGTGACATTCAGCATTGTAGACTGTGAAAATAAATAGGTTATTCAGAGCAACACTCTTCCCCATTTTAACATCCTCTCATGACAAACCCACTTTTTTTTTTTGTTTGTTTTTTATTTCTCAAGCTGATCAAAACCGCTCCATAAATATGGCCAAGAGTACGTTGATACATGTGCCTGAACAATGATCAGTAAATTATTTCAAATTGATTACTTCATTGCCAGGAAATTGGTCAGGAACATATTTGAGCATTTCTGAATAGATCCTCCTATCCCTCCTATTCTATCTCTAGTGACTGAAACTAAATTGTGATGAGATGAGAAACTTTCCTGGATTTTTGCCAGACTACACTGGCATATGAGTTCTAAAGGAAGAGGAAAGGTCCTTTTTGACTGCATATTATCAAAAGGTAGTTTGCTGATTTTTTTCAAGGAGTTAATATCCCTCCTTTAAGTTAAATTTGTGTCTAAAATGAGTGCTGTGTCTCTTTAAGAGCGGGCCAGTGAGGTGTGTGATCCTATAGCCAGAAGGAGGCCTGCTATTTTTGGTGACTTTATTTTTGCGCCCTTTTTGCAGACCTGGGCAGGGCAGAGCTCCTTTGTAAAGGGCCTTAATAATAATTCAGGCTGATGGCTCAAAGCAGCTGAGGACCCAAGGGATGCCAAGGCCCAGACTGAACAGACAGGACAGGGCAGCCACACCTAGAGCACGACACGACACCGTAGCACAGTTTGCGTGAATGCGTCGTCACCCTCATTTCCTCATCTGTGCATTGTTTTTCATCCAACTTTACTCAGGGAATTCCCCCTTCCCTTAAAGCTGTGTGCGTCTCGGACACCGTCTGGCTGGTGACTTGTAAAGTGAGACGCACTCACATACACAAGAGACCAAAGGGTGCTTTGGTGATATCAGTTTAAACATATAAATCCCAAGCCAAGGCCTCGACGACGACGACAACGGCAGGGGCAGCAGCAGCAGCAGCAGCAGGGCAAAGTGGCGGAAAATTGAGAAGAATTTCAAAGAAAAACAACAACACGGCGGTCGCTGTGAAAAATCAGCGTCCGTCCTGTGCAGCCGGACATTGTTGATCCATGACAGCGGCGTGAGAACTGGTGCGGGTGGAAAACAAACCAACAGCAAAAAAAAAAAAAAACTGGCCACTGTGCACTTTCATGGCTATCTGGGAGAGAGAGGGAAAAAGGGAGGGAAAGGGAAAGAGAGAGAGGTGAACGCTTTTTCCCTTCGCCCTGTGCAGCTGTGTGTACGCAGCGTGCCCAAGAGGTCAAGTGGGAGGTCGGGGGTCTGGGGAGGGAGGTTAGGGTGAGGCTGGGAAGAGTGGGTGGGTGGGTGGCGGTGGGTGGTTTGACAGGTGGTGGGGGGTGATGTGTGTGGGGTCAGGGGTGTCGGGAGGGAGAAGGGGGGTGTCGTTGCGGTGTGGTAAGAGCAAACTGGCATCGGAGGGCGCGTTCGCTAGCTCGCTTGGCTGCTCCTGCTGTACTCACTGTATCAGGTGGCCAGGAAATGGCTACAGTTAGTGCTGTCTCATCGGCGGCCAACGAGCTTCCTGAGGGGGATCTGTGGTGGTAACCGCCGCGTGAAAAAGAGGAGGAAAGAAAACGACCAAACAAAAAGGAAAAAAAAAGGAGTTATGCGAGAGAAAGTTGTGAAAACAGCTATGTGGTGAAGGCAAACCAGGGATGTGGGTATTAGTGTGTGCGTGTGTGTGTATGTAAGGTTGAGGGGGCTGAGGTTCTCTCAGCCCCCCCCCCAAACACACACATACACACACACACACACACACACAGGCGAGCAGCTCCACAGCTCATTCACAGCCACCCCTGCACCCCCACGGCTTGGAACACAACAGGAAGAGAGGCTTGCATAACACAGGCCTGGTGCTGCCACTCACAGCTCTGTAGGCCGAGGGCCTTGAATTGGTCACCCGCGGCCCACATTAGCCTGCATGGTGTCAGTGGAACATCAAAAATTTCATCAAAAATGATTGTCACATTTCCTTTGGGTCTCTTTGGGTCCCTTTAGATAATGTGAAACCAGGGTGACGAGAACGAGAGCCACATCACTTTATCTCAGTTGGGTGGTTCATTTTCAACAGCCACGATGCGAAGAAAAAGTAACGCAATACATTTTTAGCCATGCATCTGGCATGCCTTTACTACAGATGCTTTCTTAAAAGCTATGTTATTTAATTTTATCATTTAAAAACGGTTCTATTCTATCATATCATGTGGCCAGTAGAGGCTAGACTGACCACGCCTTTCTTCGCACTTCCCTTTGATTATCATCTCCCTACAGTGTTAGTCTGGATTTGATCCCATTAAGCTCGTCTCCGGTGGCATTTTTACTGCATTCATTTAGCAAACAGAGGGAGGCGTTGTGAATGCGGAACCAGAATTCTGTCAGTCAAGGCAGGCTATCAGTCAAGGGCTGATCCAATCTTTTTAAACTTAAACACCTCCAGCAAGCAATCATTTCTCACTACCGAATGGCCAGACCATCTGTGCAAAATGAAGAGTAGAACGAGGGGCTGGTTTATTACCAGGCTAAGTAGAAGCAGGGCCTGGGCCAGAGGGTCGAACCCTGCAAACACTCTCGCTTTGGGTTTGTTTGTTTTTGCTCTTCTGTCCCCCAACCTTGTGTGTGATAGAGGAGGCCCAGGGGGTTGGGTGGGTGGCGTGTGAGTCACAGATAATAATGCCAGTCGGTCCAACACTCCTCATCACCCCCTCCTCTCACACTGTCCTCATGCCCCCTCGGGGCCTGGCGGGTGGGCCCCACACCCAGGGCTGGCTGGCACACGGCCGCTGGCCACCTGCTAATGTCGTCACACTACACTCTCCATCCCCCACCCCTGCCAGTTACGCCATCGGTGTCGACACGGAGCACTTCCTCTGGAGTGTGTCACATGCTCTAGTGGCGGGCACGCTGTGTCACTGACCTTGGGTCATACACACAAACACACAATCGCCATGTGGACATAGCCTCACTCACACACACACACACACACACATACTTAAAACAATCATAAAACACACACAGACAGGAGACAAACACACTCTTGTCTTGAATACCCATAGCGTATATGTACTCATTCAGACTGTCAGATAGCAGATGGCAGATAGACACACAAGCACAGAACATTGGAACACAGAAAACATGTACTGTACATACATACATAAAGAAATACATACAAATATACATACATCCATACATATAAGTAGATACTGTAACTAAGCATGCTCAGATTGAGCTTGATCAGGCACTTCACAGCTGATAATCTTCATGGCCCCATGATGGTGCTGCTGATTACACTCCGTAATCTGCTTTCAAGTGTGATAATGCCTCAGTGAACTTGGACGCCATCTTGTGGCAAAGACAGCAATTTATCATTTTCCATCTCTGTGACAACAACTAGTTGAACATTGTCTCAAGTAAAGACACCTAACTATTTCTTTGCTTTGTACTTTTAACATACTTTTACATTTTCATATTACTTTTCATCGGCCTTCCAATCCATTTTAAGGTGCTGTAAGAAAATGTGTGCTTTAACTATGTGTTTGTAATTTTACATTCATTTTAACAGTATTTGAAAGCTTTTACATAAAGGGGAATCGGCAAGATACAAAGCACATAATACAGTCAATCTCTGTAAGCTCCAGAGGTGATCATGACTACTTCTTCTCCTTCTCTGTCAGTCCGTCGCTGTCTGTCCGTCTGCTGTTGAGTTTTCGTCGGACCACCTCAGCGAGAGCGACCCCTCCAGTGGCACCCACAGCCCCTCCAAGGAGACCTCCGAAAAAAGCCCCCAGACCTGCACCAAGCAGTGCCCCCCCGGCCAGCGGCTTGGGCACCTTCTTTGCCCCCGCTACCACCCCCGATGCCGCCATCTTTGTGCCGGCGGTCAACCCCGCTGTGACCTTCTGCCCCACGGAGCGCAGGAACGAGGTGGACTCGGGGGAGGGAGGGTGAGGGCGGGGACCGAGTCCAGTGTGACACTCTTCTCTGCCTCGTCTCTTGTTCTCTCCACCTCCAGTGCCTCATCCTCTTCTTCCTCCTCCAAGGTGTCCAGATACTCTCCTACTCCTCCTCTGCTCGTCCTCTCCCTTCTGTCCTGCAGGAGCTCCTCGTGACGGTCCCTGACACGATTCTCCGCCTCCTGGTAGAGTGGACAGCTGTAGTGACCTCCTCCACTCTCCTTCACCATCTGCTCAACCTTCTCCAGCAGATGCTCCACACTCCTCCTCTCCTCTTCATCTCCTCCTCCTCCTCCACCCTCACACCTGGCCCTTTCCAGGATGTGGTAGCGATCTCCGCACTTCTCCACCAGTTTGAGGAGATCCGGGCGCTTGGAGGCAATATACTCCTCCATCCCATCCAGCCCCTTCCCACCCCCTGCCCCCTTTTCCAGGCAGTCGGAGTGGGTGAAGAGGAGCAGCGTGTGGTCCTTCACAGCTCCGGGGCCAAACACCCCCTCCAGGGCCCCAAGGGCCTGCAGCCAGGCCGGGTCTGGGGATCGGTGCAGGGGGACGCAGAAGAGGAAGGCGTGGGGCCCCGGGGTGGAGAAAGCTATGCAGGAAGAAAGCTGGGAGCGCACCTCCTCAGGGGAGCACTCCGAACGGAACCAGTCAGGGGTGTCCACCACCGCCACCTGCAAGAGAGAGAGAGAGAGAGAGAGAGAGAGAGAGGAAGAGAGTCATGTTATCTTAGTATGTGAATGTGAATGTGTATGTGAACACATTCTTTGGCAAGCTAATAAAGCACATTTGAACTGAACTGAACTGGGAGAGAGACAGAGAGAGAGAAAAACAAAGACAGAGAGAGAGAGAGACAACGACAGAGAGGTGAGGGTGGCAAAGACAGGAGAGAAACAGAGGAAGAGAAGGAGAGGGAAAGAGAGGAGATAAGTGAGATGAATAGAGAGTGTGTGTGAAAGGTTAAAAGAGATAGCGGGAGAGAGGAAGGTCATAAAGACAGGAAGTGAAGTGGACATGAGTAAGGAGGCAGAGAGAGAGAGAGAGAGAGGGGGAAGAAAGTAAGGAAGAGAAAGATTAATGGAGAAGTGAGAGAGAGAGGACAAGTGAAAAGAAAACACAAAGTAAACCAGTTTAAGAATCAAAAAGTAATCCATTGGGATGAAATATCTACATTTGAACCAGAGCAGGTTGGATGAGACATTTTTCAGGCTTGTGTTCGGGCTTGACTGGTTTGGCTGTTACTCACCCGTCTGTTGCCAAGGATGGCCCGGCCCTTCTCACACCTCTGGGTGACTGCGGAGTCCGCCTGTGACTCAAACTCTCTGCGGCCCAGGATGGCGTTCCCCGCGGCGCTCTTCCCTGACCTAGTGCAGCCCAACAGAACCAGCCTGAGTTCTGGTGCTGATGGAGATGGATCTTCTCCAGTCGTGATCCGATGGTAGACTGAAAGACGGATGACGTCATGTTAGGAACCAGCTGGGATTATTCCGAAGTGGGAAGGTTCATGAATTACTAGCCTGTTAGGCCATACTGCTAGTGTGACTTACTGTTTTTGAGAGTTTTCTCACCACCTGGCTCTATTACCTGGCTGAGAATGGCTCCCTCTAGAGGAGAAGAGGAGGAATGGTGACAAAATGACATTGGATTGTGAGCATGAAAGGGTCGCTTTGAACAGTGGGTTCACTATGTTTCTCACATCTACACAGCCCTTTAAAGTAATACTGATGTCCAGAGCGCCCTGACTTAAGTTCCTGTTGACATGACATGAACTATAGTTCATCAATCTTCCTTGTCAGTGCATGTGTGTCCAAATAAAGTTGTTTGTACTGTGAATCATTGGAATATGTTTTTTTGCGAACAATGGTCATAGATATATTTGCAAAATAGCTAAATTGAACAGTTCCAGCTATCATATCACTGGTAAGACTATCTGTGTTAAGTACATCAGAGGTTATCTTGAACCAGCTTCAAATGTAAATGTTGAGTCATAAGCAATGAATGCATAAAAGTGTCATATCATTCTTGACATGACAAAGCCCACACACCAAACCTGAACATCAGTCACGGTGAGGCTGATTAGCATGAGATAAAGACACACCCAAACACCCAAATCTTTCCAAGGAATGGCAGGAACGTTTCTGCTTAAATGCTCATATGAGTCAGTGAATCAGGTCACAATCATGTCAGCGGCATTTACATTTTCTAACTTCCAGAATCCTAAGCCTTCTCCACTTTTTCTCTATCCCTGCCTTGGTATAAAGAACTAAATTAAACTGAACTGTAATTCTATCTGTAAGTGTAAGTGATATTTGGAACTGTTCCATGGGAAGGCGAGAGATCTGTAGCAAACAGGAATTAAAATGTGATTCTCAACCAGGAGGATGTTCTGGAACATTCCATTCTATACCTGCAGTTGACTGGGAGCTGCCTTTGGTCCTCTGCTGTTTGTCTTCATGACACTGCTGCTCAAGGATTGCTGTTTCTGGGGCAACATCTGGGAGTGGACGCCATTGGTCATGTGCTTTGAAGGGGCCCTTTCTTCTATCTCTTGTTTTTCTTTCTCTGCCCTCTCTCTCTGCATCCTCTCTTTTTCTGCTCTTTCTTTTTCAAGTCTTTTTTTTTGCCCTCTCTCTCTCCCTGCTTTCTTTTTCTGCTCTAACTCTCTCTGCTTTTTCTTTTTCAAGCCTCATGTTCTCGATTCTTTGTTTCTCTTTTTCTCTCTCCAGCCTCTCCTGCTCCAACCTTTCTCTCTCTTTTTCAACTCTTTCTTTTTCTATCCTCTCTTTCTCTCTCCTTTCTTGTTCCTGTTGTTCTGTCTCTGTTCTCTCATTCTCTCCCCTTAGGGCTTCTGCACTCTCCTCTCTGCCATTTCTTGTTCAAGTCTTTCTCTCTCTGCCCTGGCTCTCTGCAGTCGTTCTCTTCTCTCTTTGATCGTTTCTCTTTGCGCTCCAAATCTTTGGATTCTTTCTCTCCCCTCTATCTCTGATCTCTCCCTCTCTTGTCTCTCCTTCTCCTCCTTTTCCTTGATGATTCTCTGCAACTCTTCTCTTCCTCCTTTTCTCTCCATGTCAGCTTTTTCATATTGCTCTCTTTTGATTTCCTCCTTTTCTCTTTTCTCCATCTCCAACTTCTTTAACTCTTCCTCTGCTCTATCCTTCTCTAATTGTTCTCTCTCTACTCGTCTCCTCTCCTCTCTTTCTTTAATGATTCTCTCTGTTTCTGCTTTTTCTTTCTCTATTCTCTCTATCTCTGCTTGCATCTTAAATCTTCTCTCCCCTCTCTCTTTCCTCTCCCTCTCATCTCTTTCTTTGATGATTCTCTCTCTTTCTGCTCTCTCTTTCTCTATTCTTTCCATTTCTGCTTGCATCTTTAATCTTTTCTCTTCTCTCTCCTTCTTTAGTCGTTCTCTCTCTACTCGTCTCGTCTCCTCTCTTTCTTTAAGGATTCTCTCTCTTTCTGCACTGTCATTCTCTATTCTCTCCATCTCTGCTCGCAGCTTTAATCTTCTCTCCTCTCTCTCCTTCTCCAGTCTTTCTCTTTGTTTTCTCTCCCTCTCATCTATTTCTTTGATGATTCTCTCTGTTTCTGCTCTCTCTTTCTCTGCTGTCTCCATTTCTGATTGCATCTTTAATCTTTTCTCTCCACTCTCCTTTTAAGTCTTTCTCTCTCTTTCCTCTCGCTCTCCTCTCTTTCCCTCTCTTTGAGGATTCTCTCTTTTTCTACTCTCTCCTTCTCTATTCTCTCCATCTCTGCTTTCTCATGTAGCTCTCTCTCTCTTCTCTCCCTCTCTCTTTTCGCTCTCCTCTCAGACAGACGCTTCTGTAACCTGTCCTCCTCTCTCTCCCTCTCCAGCCTTTCTTGCTCCGCTTTTTCTCTCAGACATCTTTCCTGCTCCACTTTCTCTCTTTCGAGTCGCTCTTGCTCTGCTCTCTCGTTCTCCCTCCTCTGTGTCTCTGCTGTGTCTATCTCAGTCCTTTGCACTGACTCCCTGTGGTCTGTTTCCAACCCCCCTGGGCTCCACGGCTGCTCTGTGTTCTGACTTTGCAGCATTTCCACCACCTCTACCTCCACCTCAGTGGTCAGACTGGGCAGCTGGGCCCCAAGCAGGGGGATGCCCTCCACATAGCAGCCCCCCTTCTGTTGGACCATCCGCTCCACCTGGCAAGAAAGGCAAAGGAACATTTGCAGCATAGTAGAATAATCATATTAGCACTGGAGGAATGTTAGCACCCTTGGGGACGGAATAAGGGATCTTTGGAGCATTTAGAGAGGCTCTTTCAAATGGCAGGATTCCTTCTGGAACTACTCTTTTGTTTTTTTGTGTGACGTTGAGCTTAAACTTCTCAGAAACATGTTCAAGCGTCAACAGGTGTTACTTCAAAAACATAATAGACATGATATTAACATGACATTTCCATAACTCACATACTGCATACCACTGACATGCTAAACTACATTGCTTTCCTCTTTACTTCTGAAGCCTGGATAAATGAGATCAGCATAACATAGGCTGTGGCAGTGATGTGACATTCACTCACATGCTGACGTTCACCTGACAGACTTGCTCACCTTCTCCAATAGCTCTTTGACCTGCTCTCTGTTGTCCACCTGCCGGTTGTTCATGACGTGATAACGGCCCTCGCAAAGCTTAATCACCTCCCTGAGGCCCTCATCCTCCTTGGCCAGATACTCCTCGGCCGTGCGTCCCAACAGGTAGTCCCCACAGGTGAGCACCACCAAGGTGTGCTGCAGCACCCCTCGCCCGAACATCTCCTCTAGCTCCCGAGGCGCTCGTCGCTCCATCTCCGTGAACTGATTGACGGGGATTAGCAAGAGGAAGGCATGAGGACCCGGGGCAGCTAATGATAATGCCCGTTTGGTCTCCTCCTGGACGCTGGACTCCAGGCGGCCGCTGGACCAGTACCAGCGTGGTCCCTCCACCAGCGTGAGCCGGCGGGAGTGGGACAGGCCCCGACGGAGGATGCAGGACCGCGAGGAAGAGGAAGAGGAGCTCTTTTGGCCCAGCAGGTTGTCTGCGGTCAGGGTTTTGCCGCAGTCGATGGTGCCCACAAGGACCATTCGAAGCTCCACAGAACCTGGATGAGCCCCATTCCACTCTTCATCCATTTCTACAGAGAGTGCAGTAGAGAGGGAGGGGACATATGGATGAAGGGACAGATTGAATTTGCCCTCAGATACAGGATACAGTCACTGCATGAAGGAGATGGACTGCTAAACAACAGCCATTATTGTTTGAGACTAAATAGACAAAGGGCTGCTCATGATGGCATCCCTGTTAAGTGAAGAAAAGAAACTCTGTTTCTTTACTGGAGAGACAATGTGTGCCATTCATAGTGCCCATGACTGTCAAAAGCTCACTTACACCAGTAGAAATGTCAACATAATAGATACACATATCAATTTAGTTAACATTGATTGTTTTCATTCTTGAGAGATTCGAGCTGAAAATATGAGAAGGGGACAAAGTGCTCACTGCACCAACACAATGACAGCTTTTATCCAGTTTGAGTTCAAACTGAGCAATCCCCCATTTGTGTTTACCTGTGGTTGTCAGGGTGTGAGAGCTTTTCAGTCACATGTGCCTGTTTCAGCTTCTCTTGCCTGTCTTTCCCTCCTCCATGAACTTATTACTTAGCAGCCTTGCCCATCCGGTTTAGCAACATTCTGCTGTGTGAGTGACTATACACCCACCCACACACTCAAACACACACACACACACGTGCACCTATGAGGAAGCCCAGTAAAAAAAAAAGGGAGAAATCTCTGAACCTGAACTGCCTACCCCTCATAAATTGGGTACTAAATTATCCTATGATAATAATGGGTATGTGTGTGCCTATGAGGAAGCCCAATAGAAAAAAACTAAAAAACTGCACTCATCTGAACTGCCAATCTGTCAGAAACAAGTCTCATAAATAGGGTACTACCTTAAGACATACTTAAAAAAATCTGCTTCCTGCAGCAAGCAGATGGAAAGGGGGGGCTGATTTCATAACTTGCAGTAACAGTACCAGTAACACTTACTTTTGCTGAAACAGACATTGCTAATTGGTCTCTTGAAGACAGACATTCCCAACTGACCTCTTAAAATACTTGTCATGACTTGTCATGTCAAGTCATGACTTGTCTTAAAAACTTGTCAGAACATGTCATAAAAAATTAAGCACCTACCGTAACTAGCTAAGGCGTGCACCAAATGTCAACTTAACAAGCTTAAACTTTATTTACGAGTTCGGTAAAATTCACTGTTATTTTGACAAATTGGTCATCTGACTACTCTAGTTAAACTTCACAGTAATAGTCACACATCCATAAAAACCACAACCTATTGCAGGCTCTTTTACCTGTGTGTGTTGAAATGGTGTCTGCTCTACTGAAGGACTGTCGGTGATCTTGTCTGATTTAATTGGTGATAAATCTGAAGATTCTTTCAGTCTTTGGTCTTCACTTATTGCTGTCTGCTGCAATTCCTGCTTCTCCTCCAGCCTCATCTAAAGACTGGCAAAACAACTCCAGACATCACAGAAATCTACAGGTTTCATTCCCCACCCCAGTGCTTTCCCTTACACACACACATGCATATTAAATGAAGGCCCTGCCCTTTTGTTAAGAATTAGGACATTCCACTCCAGGGTGGAGGGGGAACAACCATTTCACACCTGAGTCACTACAACCCCAGGTATGCCCACATCCAAACTCATGCCAAACTCAGCTGAGGGGTCAACACAGGTAGTGGTGATGAAACGGATAAGCCATCAAGCTACCCAACAACACAGACCCCTATTCAAAGCTATGCACTAGAGCACACCATGCAATAACCTGTTGGATGACACGTATCAGTACAAAACAGACTGATCATCACTCCATGGATTTGAAAGGGTTGAAAGGCTTTATGAAACTGAGGGCCATGGGTGACACTACGAAATAACCTTTTGGGTGATGTTCATCAGTGTATCATATGTAATCTACTACCACACACTGACCACCATACTCAGGCTTGCAGTGGTTAAAGAGCCATGATTGAGACACTCCTTTAAGGAAAGAGAAAAGATGCTCCTTTGCTGAATGAGGTGAAACTAGCTCCTTACAGGAAATACAAGTCAGTGTGCAGCAACTTGGCAGGATCTCTGCAGGTTTCAACAAGACATTTCTAAAATAAAAAACAAACAAACAAAAAGCTATCATGACGGTTTCACAGGGACCTCGCACCCATAATACTAAAAAGATACAAAGGACATGAAGGAAAGATCAAGAGTTCCAGAATTACTAGCAAAACAAATTTGTATTGCAATAAATTCTATTCAAGCTACAAAGTTTGTGACAGTTATTTTTTTGCATCCCGATCTTATTTCAATCAAACTCTGATACATCTGTACAGTTAAAATACGTACAACTAGGATTTCTGCTGACAAAAATGTAACGATCATTGTGTAGGAGTAGTGCTAACATAATTAATTTCTACCTAAAGTAAAAAAAGAAAGCAAAAGTGAGAACAGTGGACTGATTTTTTGTGGACTCACAACAGCATATTCAGGAATCAAACCCAGGTCACCCAACTGACAGTCAGTGATGTTACCACCGCTCCAACTTGCCTACAAATCCACTTAGTGCGTCACATTTAAATGTATCAAAAACTTTCTGAAGTCTAACATGTAAAATTCAGACTTTTTAAAACCGTACAGAAACCCTGCACAGTCGTCACCACCACAAACATCTTAAGGAGCTCTAAAGAATTTCAAGAGCTTCAAGCGGAGAGAGAGTAAGAGAAAAACACATCTAAAGAAGAGGAACACAAAACACAAAGAGGTTAAAACAATTCACTAAAATATCTTTAATTGTAAATATAACAAATGAAAATGAAAGAAAAAAAAAAAAGTCACAAATGTTAAAAATGGGAGCATGGTTAAAACTACAAGTGTCCGTGTCCGTTTGTCCAGTGCAAAACTGTGCAATGCTTCAAGTCTTCCCTTATTTAAAATGCTAAAATAAAGAAAGAAAACGAGTGTTGTCTGATCTATCCATCCATCCATCCATCCATCCATCCAGCCAGCCAGCCAGCCAGCCAGCCAGCGGTCCTCCCGTGCTCTACAACTTGGGTCGGTCAGTGGCAGTAAGGGGTTGAGACTCCCAATGGCATTGACTCACAAACCGGGCATCACATAGGCTATGTTGTCCAGAGTCTTGGCCTGGGAGAGGGAGAGGGAGAGGGAGAGGGGGAGAGGGGGAGGGGGAGGGGGAGTGAGTGGGTGAGTGAATGAGTGAGAGAGAGAGAGATTGGGAGGGGGTGATCAGTTTGCATCCATGCAGAGAGGTACAGCATAATCTGTAGTGGTTTGACAGATAGATGAACAGCTAATTACACCAGAGTCTTTTACCTTAGTATTTTAAGAATAACATCAAAACCACAGACATTTAAGCACCTGACGTCTTAATCACTTTGAAGAAGTGGGATTTAGGAACTTGGTCATGGTCACGTAACCATGTAAGGAAAACTGGCAGATTTTAAAACTCAAGTCACACCTGGAGCGTTCATCAGCTGAGGTTTCAGCTCGTTTTGTAAAATGAAAAAATGTAGACTGTAGATTAATATGCAAATGCAGTTTAAAATAAGTGATAAACCAGAACCAGCACTGGAGTTTCATGTCGGGTTCTAAACTGAATGACATCCAAACCTGCAAGCTATGTGCATGTGAAAGTCTATCGGTGCATGAACTGAAAAAGTAATTTACCAGGAAATAATTAAAAAAAAAAAAATTCTGAAAATGTAATAATCATGCACATGGTCGTCATACATCAAATCTGGATGTGTCTTCAGAATTAGATGAGGGCTGTGAAAAAACAAATTCCTTCAAAGCCAGTGTGTGTGTTAGTGATATGATATGCCATTATTATTGTCACAACACAACAATCCTGTGTGTGTGTGTGTGTGTGGTCACTCACCAGTATGTGCTGTGGGCAGCCGTTGAGCTCGGGGACTTGAGTGGTGAGACAGGCTAGAGGGCCCAAAGCACACAGCATGGCGTCCAGCAGCACTGACAGACTGCCCGACACAGTCACCATGCCCTATGGGGGGACAGACAGAGAGACTGAGATTCAAGATTCAAAACTTTATCGCCATGCAACAAGGTAGGCTAGCTGTTAAGTATTTGCCCCAGTCTTCTCTCGCTCTCTCTCTATATATGTACGCAAGAATTGTCTGTCCGTGCGTGTCTCTGTCTCTAGAACTCTAGAACCGATCATCCGACTGACCTCAATTTTGGTACGCCTTGCTAATGGCCCGAGTGGGTGCAGTGTCACGTTTGGTGGTGTTTGGACCAAAAAAAACTTCAGATATTGGTTAGAAAATACAAACACAGTTGTGTTTGTGTGTGTCTGCCACTCTATCTGCTGTGACTACTCCTCCTCTCACATACCCCCAGTGCAGTAGTCTTCTGAACCAGCCTGGAGGAAAAAGCTCCACTCCTGTGAGCAAAGCTACATTCATGTCCTCAGAAGCCAATCATGTTTCACGGCCAAATACACCTCCTGCCATTCGAAGGAATTGCGATGTCTCAACTCAACGATATACACATTCTTTTTTAATGTTTGCAGATGAAACATGCCGACACATGTAAGCCCATGGGTCTGCAAAAATCCACACGTAGCTCAAAACCAGAACTGTTGCCTGAGGTGTCTGGATGTCAAATATGACAAGATATTTAAAAAAAAAAAAAAAAAAAAACTCTTGACTTCCATGACACAAACATCACCACTGTGGCCTATGCGGTTGGCACACATTAAATCATTTTGCAACAACAAGGAAACACACGGGTATGCAGTGCGTCTTAAAAACCCCACCACACATTTTTTTTTTCTTGTTTCCTGCAACCCAAACATGGCAGCCTAGTTCAACTCTCACTACGTGGACTCTCGACTGTCTTTGAGGGCTCTTCTTACTGCACGGACCTGAATCTAGCCTGTATCGTCACAGACTCAAGACCTGCCCGCACACACAAAAACCGGGCTACCAGTTTCCTGAAAAACACAGTTTGTGTGGGCACTGCACCAGTGGATACAGACAGCACCAGGCCATGAGGGATAAAGAGACAAAGACCACGGGGACACAGTATAAAGGAGAAGCTGGATTTAATGAGAGGGGGTCAAATGTATGTCCCATCTGTAGGTAAAGCCTTTGAACATAGTACACGATGGACAGAATTGATGGCCGAGACACATAAAAAGTCGCACAGGTCGAACCTCCTCTTTAACTATCCAAAACTGAAAGGACGTCGTTTTTGCTGAACGAACTCACCTCAGTTTCCTGGAGCCGACAGCCAATCACTGAGAGCGACTCTCCCAGCAGCTGCAGGTGGGCGGCCGCGTCGATGGGGTCCACCTCCGGGACCCTCGCCGGAGAAGGGGCGGGCTCAGCCTCCGCCGGCATGCCATTGGCCTGTAGGTGGTCCGGCCGACTCTCCACCCTCTTCATGGCTGTGGAGGGAATAAACGAGGATTAGGGTGTGGGCGAGACAGATTAAGATTAAGACTAGGATTAAGATTACGCAGGCTACACCTATGTCTGCACTTTAACTGAAACGTCTTCCAACACAAATGAATGTTAACTGACCGATGAACTGCTCTGTGAAAACACACTCAAAAATGATAACCTTGAACAACATGGCTAAATATTTGGATTCTTAATTCAGTATCACTGTTGCAGTGTTCTGAGTGACACACAACATTAGGCATTACGAGACGATTTTATCACTCTGCGTCTGTGTTCAATACACCTTTAACAGACCTCTGTGTGAGTTTCCTAAAGTCATACACTTGTGTTTATGACGTGTGATATGATTTTATAGCACATTAACAGCAGGTGTCAGCAGACACCTTTGCTGTCTCACCAACAAATTGTGCAACTGATTTACAGAGCAGCCAGAGTCACATGTCATCATCCCTGGGTTACGTTAACTTCTAACCTCAAACATTTACTTCTGCCTTTGTCTGTGTGAGTGTAAAAGGGTATATTAATGCACTAGAAAAGTATATGAAATACATACTATATAAAATACATACTATATGAAATGCATACTATATAAAACACACACGTACCTTTGGGCTTGTCTGCTTTAGCCGCACTGGACTGAGGAGCAGATTTGCCTGAGGAGGACGTGGACGCCGCCTTCATCTGCTGCTTGTGCTGCAGGTACTGAGCCCTCTCTTTCCACACCTGAGTGAAGGGGGGGAGAAAGAAAGAAAGAGACAGAGTGGGGGGATGGGGAGAAAGAAATAAAGAAAAGTGAGAAACAGGGAGAGAAGCGATGAACTTCTGTTTCTGTGCATTTAAAAACTTTCCTCATTATCTTTTTGACCTCGTTGACCTATATCGCAGCACAAATCGTTTTTCTGTTGTATACCTGCAAAGCCATAATTGCCTGTGGAGATAACAGACTCATTGTACCATGTTTTATCTAAATCGGGTTAAGTGATGGTAAACTTTACAGCACCTATGCCACAAGTGCACATTTTAGTGTGTGTGTGTGTGTGTGTGTGTGTGTGGGCCACTTACTTCTTTGTCTCCTTCTGGTAGTTGTTTCCATGCATCTGCTAACTTTTTACTCAACTCTCCAAAATCTGTACAGAAGAGAAAAAGAAGACTTAGCGTACAGCGTACAGACAGCACCAAAATCAACGTACAATAAAAAAAAAATGTTCTTTTTACAAACATCAGAATCGAATAACTTGTGATTGCATAACATGGTAGGCACGCACGCTCACACACACACACACACACACCACACACACACACACCACACCACCACCACCACCTCCACAGTGATTTTACTGAATTACTAAAAGTAAATCTGAGACTTTCAAGGGCCATTTTGTCTAATTCTGGACCATCTTGGACTATGTATTGACTACACAGAGGCTGTAACTCACACACAACTACAAAAACAGGTAACCAAACACTTTCAAGGATTTTTATTTATAACAGAAACTAAAGGCCTTGAGTGTGAATGGTGAACACATTTAACACCAACTCCTCTTGGACTAGTGCACTACGAAGTATCAGTACTGCTTAGTTACAGATGCCTATTAATACCTAATAATACAGTAGCTGTACTAATAGTAACAGACATAAACAGCTTCAGATGGACAGCTAAAGGAATCACTGCAGGTGACGGTAATAATGTTAATAATCTCACAGGACTGAATGGGGAAAAAACCCATCTGAAGGTTAGTACAGAACACAGATCTGACAAAACTAACATTTGCCTACTATGTTTTCCGTCACACGCCTCACCCAGCTCGACTTTCGCAAGGCAACAGATGGATTACCACAGAGGGTGTTAAGCCCACACAGTGCACATACTGTTGCAGCCTCAGCATAACCCAAATATGTCAATCTCCAGCCATAAAAGCACAACACCCTCTCAGATCTACCCTGCCAACTCTCTAAGACTATAGAGAGGTGTTCAGCACTCACTAAGATTCTGAGACTATGGAGAGGAGTTCAGCATTCACCGAGACTATGTATGGAGAAGTGTTCGGCACTCACCGAGACTATGTATGGAGAAGTGTTCAGCACTCACCGAGACTATGTATGGAGAAGTGTTCAGCACTCACTGAGACTATGTATGGAGAAGTGTTCAGCACTCACTGAGACTCTCTGAGACTATGTATGGAGAGATGTTCAGCCCTCACTGAGACTCTCTGAGACTATGTATGGAGAGATGTTCAGCAATCACTGAGACTCTCTGAGACTATGTATGGAGAGATGTTCAGCAATCACTGAGACTATGTATGGAGAGATGTTCAGCGCTCACTGAGACTATGTATGGAGAAGTGTTCAGCACTCTCTGAGACTATGTATGGTGAAGTGTTCAACACTCACTGAGACTGACTGAGACTATGTATGGAGAAGTGTTAAGCACTCACTGAGACTGTATGGAGAAGTGTTTAACACTCACCAAGGCCTGGCTGCTCCAGGTTAATACTGGCTCTGTATTCCTTGCAGAAGATCTGGTATGCTGTGATGGTCTTCCTCTTGGTCTGTGATCCAGGGAGTAGACAAGAAAATCAATAGCAATATCAATCAATGTCAATCCACTGTTTTGCCTTGTTACATAGCAACTATACATGGACTAATGGATTAATAGCGAGTGCACCCCAGGGCGACAGTTGGACGTCTGATAAGTGTCATAACAGCCAGTGAATGTCTTTGTCTCAAGTCTGTGGTGCGTGTCTAGACAGCGTTAGCAATCTCGATAGCATCTGAAGTAGTATAACTACCAAGATAACAACGGAAGTTAGCAATGGCACCCCGAGCGCTACACATAGCTCGGCCGATATCAGCAGACCTCTGCCAGCTCCTATGCTGCCAATTTAACGGAATGGGCAAAAGAGCGATTGGCAGACATTGCTGTCTGTCAATATTGTGGTAAGCTCTCTAAAGTCTGCCAGGTGTGCACAAGATATAAGCTTAGCCCTTGCCTGAAAGACAACTGCAATGGCTATCTCCACTGTGAAAAAAACTTTTAGTCTTGGAATTAAACTCCGGTGTGTAGGCTGTAGACAAGAGAGTAGGTTGAAATGCACCTGAATTCTCCTCCTATTAGGCTTGGACCAAATCAAGGACTAAATCTAGGAATGAGTCTAATCCATGTACAGGAAACAGGCCCTTGATGCGTTAGCTGCAGACATATTGTCTACCCCCTGCTGAAGAGAGCCTGAGCGGAGAGGCACTGAGTGAACTCTCCTAAGGCTGACCTTCGGTTTGTCAGATTTGTCTCTGACTTTCTCCTCTTTCTTCTTCTTCTTGTCGCTCGGCCGGTGGTTGTGGGAGTCGGCGCTCACCATCCCAAATGCCCCGTAACCAGAGCTGCCATTGGCCATGCTAGAGGAGTGAGAGCTGCTGCCTGTGGGGAAGGAAAAAGAGAGGGGGTGGGGCGGGGTGGGGCAGGGGGGTTTCCATTAACAAATAATAATTAATGTCCATACTCTTTTGACCCTGTGAGGGAAATCTGGTCTCTGCACTTCTGTAAAGAGGCGCCAGGGGAGTAGTGAGGGGGTTAGGTGGCACTAAAGGGCGCTTTAGCCACGGTCCACTGGTGAGGGATCAAACCGACAAGCCGGTTACACGTTCGAAGCCATAACCAATAGGCCATGGCTACTCCGTGATTGGCTGCTCAAACACTGAATACAATTTGGGGACACCAATACACAACTGTTTAACCATAAGGTGGGTCATATACCTATGTCAAGTGTTTCTATATGGTACGACACCTCTGTAAACACAAATCTACAACAAATATGGCACAGGTTTTGGCCAGGTCATATTCCGATATCTCACAACTCACCACTTGATAACTACACTTATCGTACGATAAGTTGATATAGTAATTATCGTGGCAGGGCTGCTGGCTTCTGTACCTTTTGAAATCTTCTTGGCCCCTTTCAGGCTGTGCTTCTTCTCTCTCTCCTTCTCCTTCTTTTTCTTGCTTTTCTTGCTCTTCTTGGCCTTCTTGGACAGCTGGGCGTACGAGTCGTCGATGACCAACTCGCCCGCCTCCAGCTCGTCACCTGAAGAGGAGCTGTCCCCCATGATCCCTAGTGGTCCATCGTAGTGTCCTATGTACACAGCAAAGAAAGCGATGGTGTGAGCGAAAAAGTGATCAATTGTGCGTGAATTTCTACAGAGCACTGTTGGTTATCTCAATCTTGGTGGTTTCTCAATTGGATGTTCACGGTATAACAACCAAGATTTTGACAGAAGTTAGCAACAGTGTTTTCAATGAACTTTTCACCTTATAGTCACAAAGGCATGTTATTACATGCACGCCTGCATAGTTATTGTGAAATCCAGAGATGCAAAAGTTGTGAAATTGAGAAGTGCATGCAATGACTAAATCTGCCTATTCACAATGGATTCACTTGTTTCATTAGATGCACACATTCAGAATTGTCCCACACAAATGACACATGAGAGAGACAGATTGGCCAACTTAGAATAAGTAATGGGGGGGGAAGGCACTCCACAATGCAAACAAGAATGTTTCACTGAACATGGGGTTTGTCAGGTCCCTGTTTAGCTATTAGAAAAAAGAACACATTGTGCAGAAAAAGTCCATTGCATTGGGCATGAACAAACACAGAAATCTGTAGGTCTCACAGACAGACACACCTGCACGCACGCACACACACACAATCCATACAGCTGTCTAGATAGACTTTACCCTGCAGTTAATTATGAAACCACAACCAGTACATCTCACACTGTGCAAAACTCATCTCTCACAAGAGCCTATATAAAATAAAGAACAGTTACCAAATATCTCCTGTCTGTTTTTTCCATCCATTAGAAATTGATTTTAATATCTGCAGCAACAAGTCTGTAACATCAATGTAAAACGCGAATAAGGGACAACGTCATTATTGTGGAATAACTCCTGATGCCCGCGCCTCTGTCCTTAAAAAATTACTGGAAGGACAAAAACATCAAACTGGTGGAGGTTCTGTTCATATAACCTGCATATAAAAAAAGTTCCTAGCAAAATTATTTGATCTGTGAACCGGTTCAAATCCTTGGATTCTGAATATGTTTGCTTGACTTGTTATTTTGTGCTCTGTCTCAAAATGACGCTAGGTGTTGGACAGATACAGACAAAACTTAAAATACAACAAGCAAACGGCACTTCAACCCATAATCTCCAAGAGGAATATGCCCATATGCCCGAACCGTCAGACTAACTTCTTTTTTTGCCATCAGCAACCTGCGGTGCAACCACTCCACTAGGACTCATCTTGTGGATAAATCTTTAAAGCCCGTAGGGTACATTACCATGTGTCACACTGCAGAAGACGCACCCTACAAAAACCAATGGCTGTTCAACCACAGATGAGATGGACAAACTTGTTTCTATGTATAAAAACCTGGGCTGCGCACCATTGCTGGCATGCCACTGAGAATCCCTTAGCTTGCCAACCATGGCACAGGGGTCGCTGACCCCTTTACTAGATCTTTCTAGATCTGACCACGTGAAAAACACACTGAGCAGAAACTAAGGCCTGTCTGTTTTGACTCCACAAATGAATATGGTGATACAATGAAACTGTCATGCAATAGCTTACTGTGTTCAAAGTCAATCATAAATAAGGTTCTTCATCACTAACTTGCTAGTTTCTGGTGGCTGTAATGGGATACATACACCATACCACCATACTACACACTACTGCAAGCCTTTTCAGTTTCAACATCAGTTTCAAAAAAAGAAGTCTGATGTAAACAATGCCTTACATTGTTGATGAAGCAATCTCTTCTTATGAACTTGCCAACTTCTGATGAACAGTCAAACATGCTTTAACATGCACATTACCTTTACCAAAGATCACTGCATACCTACCAAGATGGAGCAACACAATACATACCAATAGGAGCAAACATGAATTGTTCTGGGAATAGTAGGAGTGTCACATAACGCCACAATATAAACTTTCAATGATATTCTGTATCAATGTATGAGAGCTCAATTCTGGACTGCATGAAGGTAGATTTTCCCCCTCCCCTTTGCAAAAATAGAACACAGATATTAACAAATGTTTGTGCCTCTCGCTCCGCTTTGACCCTCTCTGCCTTTACTGTGCATAGGAATACCACCACTGTGCCATTCAACGACTCCCTCTCTCACCTTCCAGCTCCACCTCCGTCCCCACCACAGGCAGCGGCTCCCTGACCAGCTGCATCTTCTTCTTGACTGGTTTGGGTCTGGGAGGCGCCGCGTCCCACTCGTCTCGCTGTTTGCGCTGCAAGCTGTGGTGGGAGTGTGAGGCGTATGGAGGCTTCTTATAGGACTGCTGCTGCTGGTGGTGGTGGTGGTGCTGCTGCTGCTGTTGGTGGTGGTGCTGGTGGTGGTGAGGGGGGCTGGGGGACGAGCCAGTGGCGAGGGGTGAGGTGATGGCCTGCAGAAGGTCCATGGCTGTCTCAGTCGACTCCGGAGCAGGGACAAAGGATGACGAGGAATGTCCAAAGGAGGGTCTCCCCTCCGAGCTCATTTTCTTCTTTTTCTTCTTGTGGTGGATGGATTGGCCATGGCCCCTATCTGTACACACACACACACACACACACACACACACACACACACACACACACACACACACACAGTTCCAAGCCAAGATCAAAGCAAGACTGGTCAGAATTTAATGCAAAGACAAAAAAATCTATCCTAGTCTATCTATCACAGCAGTAAAACTTATTTTTTACCTTTGTGAAAGTGTTCTTCCTCATGTAACCTCTTCTTTTTCTTCTGTAGTTCACCTCCTGTGGCAAAGGGATCAGAATCCTGGAGACAGAAAAAATTGCAATGCTAGAAACCCATAAAATGTCGTCAGTAAGTCTTCCCAAAAAAAAAAAAGAGGTGAACTTGTCGACTTACTCGTCGTTTCTTTGAGGTCTTGCGCACTTGAGCATCTATCTCCTCCTCCTCCCTCAACAGATCTTTGTAGGATCTCCTCTTCTCTCTCTGACTGCGGCCGGCCACAAGACCCACCTCTCCCTCCATTTCTGCAACATTGGTATTGGTAGTCAGATAAAAGCATTCATGAAACAAGTATAGGAAGCATGGGAATTTTGTTTCTTGAAAAAGACAAAGGTCAGTTTTCATTTCCACATGAGGTCAGCATCCAGCATGAATGAATTTTGAGTTGGACAATGACGTGCAACAGGCGGCGTGCTATTGTTATTGAATGATGTTTACATTCCCACTCAAGCACAAGTGAACTCTTCTGTCAACAAGAAACACCACAATCAACCGCAAAATTGCGAATATCAATGCATTTTGTATCACCATATTCCTCATCAATTCTTTACACACCATTTCTCACCACATGACGTTAACTGAATACTTAATTGTAAGGACTGTAGAATTTACCGCGTTTGAATCAGTAACATTACGAAAAGTGCGGTCACATTACCTCGTCCATCTAACATTAGCAAGTACAGAAATGCACATCACCTGAACACGAGTGAGTATGAATACGTTATCACATAACGTCAATTGAGCGCCAAAAACCGAAATAAACTAAAATAGAGATGCTAACTTGCTGACAAGCTAACGTTAACCTTAAACGTGGATGGATGTCGGCACTATGTTAACGTTACACCAACGAGGGTCTCGCATTTTTACATGTTAAAATGCTACTGTTGGTTACTGAAACACATCAACACAAGCTAGAGGGCTATCGAAAAGAGTTGCACTGTTGAGCTAACAACCGTTAGCAAAGTGCATAAAGTTATGTTCTTGGATATCCATCTGAGTGGCTAATGAATTAGCTAGCTAATGTTATGCTACCTTGCACACGTTCTCCGGATGTGAACCAATCTGCTGAACCAATAGACGTCACAAGAACTTCATACAACAGACACTGCCGATATGATACTACAGTATAATATTCAGGTGAAATGCGTTTTGAATAACTGATTTGTTACCTAAATCGCCAAATTTAAGCGCCGTTCGCCGCCATCTTAGATCTTATTAACACACGGCTCAACAATAGAAGAAAATGTGCTGTGAGTCCAAACTTTGGCACTGCCCCTAGCGGTTAGGATAAGTATGAACTTAGTTGGTAGGTTTCTACCACGATTTGTTTGACCCTCTGGCAGTCACTGCCTAGTAATATGCAGATTTGTCAACATCATAGCTAAGTCCGCTGACTAGCAGTAGAGTGTCATCTACAGATTTCAGGGGTTTATCCACTGGGTCTAAGGTGCAGTAGGCCGACAGTCACTGGTGTGTGGAGGGAAAGAAGGATGGAGTAGATGAGACGTATAGTGATGTCTGTGAGGTCTATGAGGTCTTTGCCTAGGTACATAGTGTGCATAACAATTCCAAATTTATTTCAAAATGACACATCCCCGAGCACCAGTTATCCTCCCCCAGTCTCAGGTTTTTCTCATGTCTGTCAAGAAGCTGGTGATGTCTGTAATATACATTGAATTGGAACAGTTTGTAGAGGAGATAAACTCAGGGATAGGATGAGCTGAAGTCTATAGCCTACAGGATCTTTGTCCAGGTCCCCCCAGGGTGTGATATCACATCTGCATCATCCGCTGAACTCTGCGTAAGTCTGTGATGTCCAGTGAATGTGTTCCTCTCAAACGTGCAGCGAAAGACATAGGCCTACTGATATTAGGGTGGGGATAGAGAGGTTGTTAGTCCTGTACATGCCTCTCCAGACTGCAGTTCCATATTAACATCTTAAAATTTCATGCAACATGCTGAATTGATGTATTTCACTTCATGAAAAACAAGAACACATCTGAGAGAAGCTTGTCTTCCACATTATTACAGTCATTCAAATTCCTGGGGGTCCATATCTCTGCAGACTTAACCTGGTCAACCAACACGTCAGCCTTGGTCAAGAAGGCCCAGCAACGACTACACTTCCTCAGAGTGCTCAAAAAGGAACAACTGGGCACAAGTCTGCTGGTGACCTTCTACCGCTCCACCATAGAGAGCCTGCTGACCTATGCTGTGTCAGTGTGGCACTCAAGCTGCACAGTGGCAGACAGGAGGAGGCTGCAGAGGGTGACCAACACTGCACAAAGAATCATTGGCAACCCCCTGCCTTCCTTGACTGACATCTACAGTTCCAGATGTCTGAACGGAGCAAAAGGGATCATAAAGGACATTACTCACCCTGGCTTCCATCTGTTCAACCTGCTACCCTCTGGCAGGCGATACAGGTCCATACCAGCCAGAACAAATAGACTCAGAGACAGCTTTTTCCCTAAAGCTGTCACAATACTCAACTCTAGTCTGCACTGAGAAACTGACATACTTTGCACTGGATGTCACATGCACCTCTTGTCATAGGCCACTTGTAAGCTGTATTTTGCACTATCAACAACCAATATTTATTACTGAATGCTGCTGTCACATGTCACTTTACCTATACCACCAGAGTATCAACAAACCATTTTTATTATTATTACTTATTTTATTTTATATTTTATTTTATTTTATTTTTATTTATACGGTTTTATCTTTTGTTGTGTAAATATATATATACATATTTTTCTTTTGCATATTGGATTTGTACATACTTTTCAATCCATTTTATGTGTGCACTCTATGGGGCAGCTTTGAATCTCATTACACTCCGTGTAATGACAATAAAGGCGTTCTATTCTATTCTATTATGTTCCATACATATACCTACGCCATGCAGCACAGACGTAGAGTAGAGTAGAGTTACTTTATTGATCCTGAAGGAAATTAAGGTGTCCAGTAGCATACACAAAATAAACATAATACACAATGCAAAAACAGATCAAACATATTGCACACATCTGTATTCATACAACATTCACTGAACGGAAAAAAAATAAAAGTGTTCTCTCTGCTCTGTGCAGTCCCTGGTTTAAAGTGGTTTAAAGTGATTTACTGTAGGCCTATGTACTCATAAAATGCAGTCATTAAGGCTATACAAATTATGTCAAGTTAATCTCACGACTGTAATTGAAAACATGTCTATTCAGATAAAAATTCAACAATGTACAGCGTAAAGTTGTTTAAATAAGAGGAAGATGAATTTTAAGTTCAACAGTTTAAACAAAGCCAATTTGCTTCAACGCCTGCTCTCTTCTGCCTTAATTTCTACACTATAGAGTTACGGGCGCTTTCAATGAAGGCTGTGTAAACGGGCGTTGATAAGAATCTGATGAGTCACGGTTTCAGAACCCTGGAATATGTTGACCAAACCAGCTGCCAAGTCACTGTTTCAACTACGTCCGCAACCGATTTCGGCAACAATCCAAGTCTGCGCTTTACCGCCCATTTTGCTGAATCACGGTAAACTCTTAGGAACACACCGAGTACCTATCAAAGCTAGTTGCTCTAATCTCAGCACAAGTACACAGTGGTTTTTTCTGCGGAAATTAGGGTAGTTCTCCCGAAAGATCTTGTCCCTGTGACATGATTAGGTCTCAAGCTTTGCTTGTTGTGGGTGGGATGTAACCTGTGAGTGATGTAAGTTTTGTGAGCTGTAATCTGCAATCATCTGTACATATTTAGCTTATTTGGTTCTATGTTCAACCTATTTGGGCTACAAACAATTTGGGTACTACATTCCCATCTGCATAGCCAAATAAGTTTAGACTAGAAGAAAGTGCTGTGTGTGTTGGAGAAGGGAGGGAGTGTCTGTAAGTAATTTTTCAACCACAGCTGAGTAAACCATCACTGTGAGGGTACAGAGTTCAGTTCTCTCAAAACACTTTACTCAGCGTCAACTGTTTTCAGCCTTAACAAGACTCAGCATAGTGAATCTGAACAGTGCACTGACCGAGACACAGAGATTTTTGACAGAGAGATGAAAAATTGGCCCAGTGTGAGTGACATTTGTATCATGAAGAGTACATGTGGACTCTTATCCACCTCTGAAGACTTTCAGATTCAGCGGCCATCGCCAGTGAAGTTAATCTATTCAGTCTAGATGTAGAACGCAGCAGCCTTCAACTTGCCCTTGTCTAGCCCAGTTGTGTACACACATTAGTCATGCTTTGGTTTGAAAAAAAATAGAACAAGCAGCCTCTGTTCATGTGACCCAGTGTTTGCCCTACGTTCTGACTGAGTCATGTTTTGGATCCCTGTCCCCTTCCCTCCCTCCCTCCCTCTCTCCATTCCTGAATAGAAAAAAATCTGCTGTGTCATGTTTAGCACTCTGGGCCCTCCCTCTGTCCCGGGATGTGTGGACAGAGTTTAGTACATGCCCCTACTGAGTCAGCTTCTGGTCTTCCTGTTTTTCTCAGCTGATGGAGGGAGGGAGGGTGAGAGAAAGAGAGGGAGGGAGGGACTATATAAAGAGGAAGTGAATAGAGCGGATAAGTACATACCCTGCTCAGACACACACAGAGAGGGAGAGATAAGGGGGGAAGTGTGAGTGCTCAGAGACAAAGAGATCATCAGCCAAAGCAAGCATCGTAGCCTGGTACTCGGATATACTGAAGTCTGTCCCCTTATTGGATTATAAAGGAATTCTGTCTTTTTTGTAATCAAGTCATCAACATTCTTTTGTGATCCTGTGAGTAGACTTGAACTTTTCTTGTGCACTGTGGAACTTTACGCATTCTGCAAATTATGTATATTGAGCAGATTCAATTTGAATCTGTCATAGTTTTGACTTGACTTGACCTGACCTTTGACTTTTTTTTTTTTTTGATGTGCGCACAGATCATGGCTGGACACGGGTGTCCCCATGCTGCAGCTGCCAAGATGCACGTGGCTGACAGGTACTACGCTCAGCCTCCATGAACACAATGGCCATGACTTCATCCACTGCTCTTCATCTGTGATCAGCACAGACACTGATATCCTCTGTGTGTGTATCTCTCTCTTTCTCTCTCTCTCTTTCTTTCTCTCAGTGATCTTTCTGAACAGATTAAGGAAGCAACAAAGGAAAGTCACACCAGAGCAGAGAACACAGAGTTAATGCGGTGCTACGTGAGGGGGCAAGTCTCCTCATCCCAGTACAAGGTACATGCAGTGTGTACATACAAGACCCTACAGACAAGCCATGCTGTAACTCAAGTCTCTTTTTGCGCTTTTTGCTAAGCAAGCAGCACATTTAACATCCTTAATGAATTCACTTTTTGTCAATTAATTGGACTTTGGAAAACACTGATTGATCATCAATATATGATATTATGCCATTTTTGCTTTTATAGATGTTATTACTCACATTTTTCTCTGTCCATTTCTCACTCTCTCTCTCTCTCTCTCTCTCTCCATGCAGATGCTCCTGTGCTCCCTGTATGAGATCTACAGAGCCCTGGAAGAGGAGCTGGACAGGAACTCGTCCCATCCTGCTGTGGCACCCATCTACTTTCCTCTGGAGCTGGCCCGGCTTGAGGCCCTGCAGAAGGACCTGGAGCACTTCTACGGGCAGAGCTGGCGGGAGAGGATCATAGTACCTGCCGCCACACGCAGATACGCCCAGAGACTCAGAGAGGTACAGAACACTCTGGTGGAAATGCCATTGCAATACACGCACATCATTAGTCAGTGAGGATCTTTTTAAAATGTTAAAATGTGTGTGTGTGTGCCATACTCTACCATATGTTTGGGTATAGTGATGTTATGATGGGGTGGGAGATGGTCTTTTACCACGTCAAGTGTACGTTTTGAAGGCTGTTTTCGGTTGTGGATGTGACAAGAGGAGTTCCTCAGAAGGACATGGCCATGTGCTTATGATTGGTCTTGACAAGGGCACCGTTGTATGCGATTGAGTAACCACTCCAGCTTTGCTGTGAGTCCACCAATCACACAGCACTGGACTGGTGTAGAAAGGCCAAACTCAGTTAACCGTCTGATCACTTCAACTCATGTTTAAAACTAAACTCCTGCTTGGTTTCTAGATGTCCAGGGAAGGGAAATCGGCACATTATATCATTACTTATGTGTTTAACTAAATATGACGTAATAAAGACATTAAAGCAGTTCTATGGAGCTAGAGGGGTCTTTAGTTATCAGTAAAATTAATACATAATCCATTGACACTTACATTTAAATACACACATATAAATACATACTCCAGCCAAAAAACAGGCACAATGGAGTAAAATGTTGTCTAACCACTTTTCTCATTTCTGCCCTGCACATACACAGGTTGGTGAGAAACATCCTGAATACCTGGTTGCCCACGCATATACCCGTTACCTTGGAGACCTATCGGGAGGACAGGTATTGGGACGCATTACCCAGAAGTCCTTGGGGCTGAAGGGCTGGGAGGGCCTGTCATTCTTCTCATTCCCAGGCGTGAGCAGCCCCAGCCGCTTCAAGCAGCTGTATCGGAGCCGCATGAACAGCATCGAGCTGACCCCAGAACAGCAGGAGGGAGTGCTGCAGGAGGCCATCATGGCCTTTGAGCTCAACATAGAGGTGAGTCACTCAGAGCTATTGTCTAAGCAAGCCACGAAACAGAAACGTGAAACTTCTAAAATAGTTTAGAAGCACAGGTCATTTCTCAACCCTTCTCCAGATCTTTCTCTCAGTCACTCATTTCCTGTCAGTCGCTACTGGTCGACTTAAAAGATCACACAAAACCAGGAGATACCAGATCACTTGTTTTTCTGGATTAATGAAATATTGGCAGCTACTACAGTATCAGTTACCTGTTAGTATTAATAATGTAAGATCATTTCCAGTGCATAGCCCTGTGCCATGTGTACCTTGAGTTCTCCCTCATCTGCTGTGAAATGATGTGCTAAGCTGGACTTGTTTATATTTTTTCTCTTAGGTGTTTGATGATATTCAGGAGATGCTGAGCATCGCAGAGACAGACACAGACCTGAGACAGAGGCACACAAAACACAGCCACACACAATTTTTCCATGGTAAGAGCTCTTCTTTTTTCTTTCCCTCTCTCTATCTCTCTCTGTCACTCTTTCTCTCTCTCAAACATACACACACACACGCTGTGTAATCTACAGGCAGTTTACCTGGGTCTAATTCACTCTCTTGTCTGTGTTTAGACAATAACATGGTGGCAGAGACTCTTCAGATCTCCTCGCTGTCACGGCTCCCTGCTGCTCCCCTCATTAGAATGCTGTTGGGCGTGTGTGTTGCCCTGGCAGTAGGAATGGGAATCTATGCATTCTAAACACACCCTATGGACTTCTGTTCTCCCCCTCAAAGCCTTTCACACACAGTAAACTCCATTCAGATCTTGGATGCCTTGTGAAGGAGATTCAAGTATTTTTCTGTGTTGTCTCAGTCAAACGGGGACAGAAAACAAATCTGTAGTCATTGATAATCAATGAAGATGCACATACACTATTACTTTCCTTATGTATTTCTACCGTATGAGAGCTCTGAACTCATCAGATGATCCATGCAATCCATGCAACTTATCCTGTAACGTGTGTATTACATACAAGTCAACATTTCAGAGATGAAAAAATCTTACCATTTGTGTTTAAAATTTGTAAGTAGTTTATGATGCAAAATGTTTTGATTGTAAGTGTTTTATGTAAATATATACAGTTGAAACTAACATGGAAATATGTTGTTTTTTGAAATGGTTTTCTAATAAAATTGTTATGAAATATATGTAGACTTGACATTAATTTGTTTAACGGAATGCCATTGGGATACATTTCCCCGAGTGTCTTTATTGTATTAAAAAGCACTGTGGAATAAACAGCTGCAACCACCCCATCTGTAAACAATCAGAGCCGCAAAAATTTATCATGACTTCATGTACCAATTCAACGCCCCCCTACACACACACAGACACACTCATATCAAAACATGACACATGTCAAAAAAAAAAAAAAAACACTGTCCTAGCCTGACAAGCCAGACTATAACAGAATCTAGATCTCAGTCTACATTTCTAGGCTACCACTGTCCACATCCCACTGGTCAAAAACTCATCACTGTTGTTGTTTTAGAAAGACATCAATCTCACTGTCTTTTCTAAGCTCTGTTCTCTATTTGTGCTGTTATGTTACAAGAAACCAGTGTCATGTCAGGTTGTTATTTACACGAACATTTGCAAGCAGTCACAACAGGATATGGCACTTGTCTCCATAGACATTTTCTAGGTAAAATCTTGCTTGCTCTTCCGTCATCGTTCCTGCCCTTTGTCTGGTCTCCATCCCAACAGTGCCAGGCCAGGATTTTTACTTGGGTTGTCTGCGCCCGCCGACATTCCATCCCGCTTGGGAACGAACAGGTGTGGTGGCCACGTGCCTTGTAGCAATCGGTGTGCCGCAACCACCGTGGCCAGAAGACAGGTCCCAGGTCCACCCACTGGTAACGAAGTGTGCAGGTTGCCGAGCGCACGAGCCACTCCCGAATAACACTGGCGACATCCTGCGGCAGCGAGCTGAAATCCAGAATGTCCGCTTCCATCTCCAACTTTCTCCTGTATCGCGCAGCGCCCTCGGATAGTTCTGGGGAAGCGGTTATGTTAAATTCCGGATTGCTCCCCAACGTCTCTTCTGCAATCCACTCACCTGCATTCGGAGGCCGTTCAACAGACATCCAAATCGGGTCGAAGGAAGAGCCAAGTAGACGAATCAGGCGGGCAGGGCGCAGGTGTTTTGGGTTTGGCACGTAATGGTAATCTTTCTCGCTTAGAGATAGGGAGTATGGACGAATTGACTGTGGGGAAAATGGAAAATTCTCTCTGGAACGCAGAAAATCCAGCCCTGACTCCATGTCCAGTTGTTGGGAAAACGCTCCTTTTAAGTTAGCACGTCCATCCGTAGATGACCAACTTGAAAAAATGACCAGAAGTATTTCAAGTAAACGCACTCTCTGGGTACGCGCTAACTTCCAGAATCCACACATTTTCGGTCCAAGAACACTCAAATCTATCACTAAAATAGTTTCGATGATATATTAACTGAATTGCTGTTACCCTACCCTGTCGTTTAAAATATTCTGTGGAAGAGATTGGTCACGGCAAACCACACTGGCTGACTAGCCCGTCTTGAGCTTCTTTCAAATGCCTCAGTGTTGACTATCTGACCTACAGACATCCTTGAACGTACGTAAGGACTGACCCATCATCTGGAAAACATAAGTGTTTGCCATGGCGCCAGACCTTATCTTTTGGTCAAGGATCTCATGTTTTCTTCCCATCTTCTGGAGAGAAGACGTTCACAGCAGCAGGCCTCTGACATGCATACACGAGTTGAATAAGGTGCCATGGAGACCTTTGAGAGAGTTTAAATGAGCTAATAACTGTAAACTTCAAAGTTATCACACCCTCACAATGCTTAGTCTTGCAAAAGGCCTGGAGGTACATTTTTCTTTTTTCTGGATGGAGATTGTTTTGGCTGAAGTGTGGGCACCTGACAACATACAGCAGACAAAACATTTCTCCTGGCCAGTGCCAAAGTCACTTTCTTTTCTTGCATCCTAACTTGTCAGAAGTCATGGCAGCACAGAATCTTTACCCATTAAGAAGTGAATTTCCTTTTTTTTTTATTTAGGATACAGTTCCTCTGCATTTAATTCAAGCTGATTTGAATCTTTTTTTTTTTTTTTTTCAGAAACTCTGTAAATGAAGGTCAAGTAACTTACGCCACCACCTCTCTCCCCCAAGATGATGTGCCACAGTTTTTCTTTAAATTCCACCAGCAATGACTATAATTATAATAACACAACGGTAAAGAATGTACCAAATAGATTATAGATCACATAATAACATTTAAAAAGGATTAACATATAAAGTATATATATTTATTTACCCTATACGTATTTGGGATGCCTTTTCATATTCACTTGGTTTGTGCATTTTTTCAAGTTGCATTATCTTTATGACTTCCATATAATGTTATACATATTGTGGACTTATAGAGATAAGCGTGTGTTGGGAATGTATGGAACGCTAGTATAGAATAAAGAGTTGTCTCTCTTGTCCATCACAGCATACAGCACATCTTACATTCAATATAAAGAGCCACTACACTCAACAACCACTAAGGCTTTGCCAACCTGAAATAAGTAGAGATTACAGGCTTTAGGAAAGGCACTTTCTGTGAAATGTGGAGCTCTGACGCCACAGACGTCCTTCTGCAGAGCCGGAGTGATGATTGCCACACGTCAATCACATCAATCACATCAGTCAGTGCGGTACCCAGCGCCTGTGCTAAGTCTCACAGTGTGAAGAGATTGTCATGTGACCTCTCCTGTTTCGTAGAGGCCTGGGCTGGTGCGCGCGAGGAGCCGTTGGTGGTTTTCGGGGCCCGTGGGAGGTTGTCTGCCACCATCGCCCTCTCTTGCAGGAACTTGTCAAACTCTTCAAAGAAAAAAGGGAAAGAACCAATTGTGTATGTTCATGACACCACTGACATTATCATTATGCGTCATACAGAAGAAGGGAAAAGAAGATAAAAGATCACCCAAGTGGCAGTGTGTTATTTAAAGATCACTCACCATCACTGGTAACTCCCTCCGTCTCATCCATCTTAGGCTATAAACAGAAAAGCAATTGCTGAGTGATAGAGCGTCCCTACATTAGCTCCGAAGCATCATTTGATCTTAAAGGACTCTTAATACATGAAGTACACGTGGCTATGGTGTTCCTTTAACATTGCTGCATGTGATTAAAAAAAAAAAAAACTTTAACAGCATCAACCAGAAAAAACCATTTACCCACAACTGACCACCAGATGGTGCAATTGCACAAAAGAAAGCCACAACTGCAGCCTAACTGAGGAATGTCACAGTTTCAAAGACTCAAAGGACTGTCTAGAATGTTCTGTTTTTTTTTTCAGAGTGCGAGAGACCAAATAAGAAAGATAAGAGGGAGAATGAGAAGTATTTCCAGGGTGTCTGAGGTGAATCCTGTCATTTAAGTGTTCAAAACAGTCCTGTGCTGCTGTTCCATTTATCCCCATCTGACACCACAGAGGAACATATTTAGACGTGTCTAACCATTGAGAAGACCACAGAGAAAGGAAACTGCTATTTGAGTTCACTCCACTCCAATTTCATGTACAATCAATCACATTTATATAATAGCTTGTTACATAAATCCATACATAAGCCTTATTTGAAAACCCATTGCACACCAAACCCTTTTATAGCTGATACATACAAACAATTCAATTCCCATCATAAACAGTAACTAGGCACATTCAGATAAAGGCAGACCACGTCATCAGTCACTTGCCAGACTGTATCCCTGCAGGAATAGTATATTTAGCTTTTAAACATTTTGGCAACATCATCTTCGACAATTAAACCTATCTGAGAACTATCATAAGAAACACTAATTTCAGGCCTAGTAGCTTCTTTAGGTCAAAATAGTCGGAATCCACATGCCGTAAAATACCTGATGTTAGCAGCCTGCTAGCACTGACTACATACTGTACTCCTGACTAGAAGAGGTATTACAAGATTACATAACAGGTTGATATGTTTTGTGTGGTGTTTGGCTACAACTTTTTAAATCACAGAAACGAGAAGGTTATCTGTACCATATCTGCAGAAAGCCACTTCTCGATGTCACTCATCGCAGCTGTTCGGGGAGCCGGCATCTGAATAACAGAAAGGGAGTGTGTGTGTTTGTATGTGTGTGTGAGTAAGTGAGTGAATGAGTAAGAGTGAGAGAGAGACAGATAGACAGAAAGAGATTGGCGTATGTGTGTGTATGAGTGGGAGAGAGACAGACAGATGAGTGAGTGAGTGAGAGAGAGAGAAATCAGTCATCAGTGAGATATTAGACCAAGTGACCAAGCCCACTCCGCTTGCAGTACAGACATCATTACACCTCATTCATTTTTTCATTTCCATGATCAAACCCCATCATAGGACATTCTCACTGAGCATGCATGCTTCAATCAATATAAGGCATAAATCTGCTGTGCTAATGGCAATCATTGAGCATGAATCCAATCAATTTATTCATTGATTGTTTCAGAAGTGGCAGTATGCAGTGGCCAACAGAACAGGCACCCAACCAGCATATACGAGCACATTTGGGGTCAAAATCACTCTCTACAGAGAGAGAGAGAGAGAGAGAAAGAGAGATATAGAGAGAGACAGCGGTTGCGATGGATGACAACCCCATGCTGATTCACGAGGGCCAAACCGCCCATTCACTGCGGTCGATTCCTAAGCATCTTGACAGCCCAAAGTACTCCATTTGTACCACCCCAGACCAAAGTAGTTGATTTGTAGAATAATGGATGGCTTGTTCTACCCACCAATCCTTCGCTGTGCAACCAGCCACACTCAACAGCTGCCTGCGCCCACATGTCATCATCCTTCACAGACAAATGTGCAATTTGGTCATATCAATCATGTGACTCCTAAACTGACACACGCCAGTGAATAGCTGACGACCTAAAGCTGTTACCATTCATGCTGTTAACTCCACATGGTGTTGACTTTGAAAAAAAAAATATTATAGACAAAGCTCATTAAACAATCTGCCAATCATTCTAAGGACTATAACAACAACAATTGCTCAGGGGAACAATACATCAGTGACTCAGTGATCAACAGCTTAATCTCCAAAACAGTCTACTGAACCATCTAGAGACTTCTAAAAAGACTCAGAAAGACCTATGTGTTAATTAAATATGTAATGGCAGACTCTCACTCTTGTTAGATGGGAATAAGAAGTAAATTAGAAGTTAACTTCTAAGATTAAATGAATAAAGCTAGTATCAGATAACACAATGCTGTAGCAAACATATTGGTGGCCTTTAGCATCCTGTATACATTTCCCAGAGTCCTTTTACCTCAAGTAATACTAAACAAGGTGGTGGTAATACGTCTCTCTTAAGATATCATGCACAGAGTCCAAGTGTGGAATGTAAATATGGGAACCTGGTGTAGAAGGCAAGAACTGTTTGCTTGTTTAGCCAAGTTTGAAGGAACATCTCAGAGCATGACCTCCTTCCTCTATAAACGCTAGACCATAATTTTCCTAAACATATATGAAGGCTCAGATTGAACAAACTAAATCACACAGTTTCAGTGGACAAGAGTTTTGGTCAAGTTCAATTTGATTTCAGTGTTCCTTACTCTGTCCTCAGGTAAATCGATGAACCTACTTTAACCAGCTCATTGCCAGCACCTACTTTAACCAGCATATTCAGATCCCTGGGTGTACATGTTACTGTGTCTGTGAGTGAGGGCTTTAAAAGTGGGACTGACCGCGCCTGTGACTTGCAGCCGTGTGTCCAATGCTCCAGCCAATCCCTCCACCGCCCGGGGGTCCTCATACCTCACACTGGAGTACATGTGTGGAAAAATAGATCTTTATTTCAAGCCATATTTAATGGGGCTTATGTTTATTTTGTTTGTTGTTAATGATATAATAATGAGAACTGAGCCTCTGACAGAATCTATTTGCTGTTTACACACACACACACACACACACCTCTTCCTTTGCTCTGCTAGAGAGCTACCCCTGGTGTTGGCAAACATGTCAAACTCATCTTCCTCCACTGCAGCTGAGAAAGTCAAATGAGATGAAAAAAAAAATCAAAGACAAGTCAAACACACTGGGGCACTCAATCCAGCAGTTTCTCTATAATGCAACTGCTACCAGCAAAAATGAATACTGAGTCACACGGTTGCTTTCTCTATCCACTGAATAACATGATGCTCATGGGTCATATCATACTTCATTCAAATTCAAATATGATAAAAAAGGACACACAAACAAATAATTCAGTGAAATACAGTGGAGAAGCTGTCAACGTACACTTTACTGACGTACTGGGATGAGACGTCTGATTGGAGGCAGTAATGGTGGATGGTTGAGTGACAGGTGGATTGGCGAGTGATGAATTAGAGGGCGGGGAAACGGGGCTGAGGTCAATGAGGCTGTGGCCTCCAGCTGCAGGGGTCTGGCAGTGTCAAAGGCAAAGCACAATGTGTCAAACACGAATGACAGGACATGTGTGCTAGCACTAGCATGAACTAGGGATGTCAATAAAACAAGACTGAAATCAAACTAGCAAAGTTATCATAAGATTTCAAGGTTTCATGGAAGACAGAAGTAAGGAGAAAACTCACTGCAGTTGTGGTTGTTTTTGGCACACCGTTCAACCTCTCAAACCTGAGAATGCAACATGGCGAAATGGCACATGAATGACACACATCTTTTTCAGGTTGTTTTGAATTTAATTAACTTAACAATGACAGCAGAAGCTTAATTACAAATTATTCATTTTGGAACAGAATGACATGCTTTCTCTGTTACAGAAAAAGAAAGCAGAGACACTGAACACAGATTCCTCAGAAACACAGCTGTCAAAAGACAAAACCACACCTGGGTGTATGTGTTGCTGACTCTAGAATTTATTAACGTGAGTGTTTTTAGGCTGTTTTCTTACAGTCAGAGTACATTTTGTACAGGTTGTCTCCTGCATTGTGTCTATGTGTTTGTGTGCTGTTTGTCTATTGTGGTACATGTTTTTCTTCTTAGCTCATGTTGCCTGTGTGCTAAACTAAAGAAGAAAAGAAATGAGATGAGAGAAAAATACCACAAGATAGGAAGAGATAGGAGGAGTGTGATAGAGTGAATGGATGGAGGTGTGAGAGAGAAAAGAAAGCAAGAGGGATGAATTATGAAGAGAAAGGTGTAAACAGTGGCCAGTTCGGTGGAGGTGCCACACCTGTCATAGCGGATGAAGGCGTTGTTGAGGTCGTCATTGATGACCAGAAGCTCACCAATCAGGGCCTCATCCTGCAGCCGAGGGATCAGCTCCACCACCCGCTGCTGCATGCTTTTACACACGCCATTCAACTGCTGCTCGCGCAGACACACAAACACACACACACACACACACACACACACACACACATACACACACACACACACAAACAATATTAAACACACACCACATTCACAAATACACAATTCCTCATAGACAGACATGTCAGCTGGTTATTGCTATATGACAGACAAGAAACAATGAGCTGACCCAAGTGTATTATTATCCCTAAACAAACCATGGACCAGACCAGGACAAGAACACAATGCACACATTCAACAGCTGAGAGATGAGGAATATCTGGACTGGAAAAGTAGAAATAGACAGGAAGTAAGTGTGTGTGCATGTGCGAGTGTGTTTGTGTGTGAGTGAGAGAGAGAGTCAGAGAGAGAGGGAGGGAGAGAGTTAGAAAGAGAGAGAAAGGAAAAGAGAGAGAGATAGAGAGAGAGAGAAAGGAAAAGAGAGAGAGAGATAGAGGGGAAAAAGAGAGATAGTAAAGGGCACGTCCTACCTGCAGCAGCTCCCTGTCTGAGGCCGTGCACTCGCTAGTGGTGCTGTGGTTCAGCATCTCGGTCATTACCCTCAGGTTCCCCTTCACCAGGTCCAGCTCTGACTCCAGCTTCTGCCGCTGAGTCATGTACACACCAAAGGCCAGGTCAGTCACAGCTCCACCCCCTCCCCCCACACCCACATCCACACGCATCCACACACACACGTACACACCCAAACGCGCGCACACACACACACACATGCGCACACACACACACACACACGTACACACCCAAGCGCACTCACACGCACACACAAGGCTTTTCCTAGGAGCTAAGGTCATTTTTGCGGACCTGGTCTGGGGTTAAGGAGACGGGGCCATCCGTGGGTGGGGGCTGGGCATTCTGGGAGGGAGGAGGAGAAGAGGTGGGGGCCTGTGTCTGCTGTGGGACTGGGGGGTCTGATGCCGGGGAGGACGTTTCATTCTCAGGAGCGCTCTGAGTGAGAGAGCAAGAGAGAGAGAGAGAATGAGAGAATGAGGAAGAGAGATAAAGACAGATAAATTGAGGGAAAGTTGGAGAGAAAGAACAAAAGATAGCGTGAGATTTGAAATGACAAGAAACACACACACACACACACATACACAGATTGGTGCAAAAAATGAATGGCTTTGATAACAGGCCTGGTACCACATTTACTGTGGTAGATAAGGAGGTCCAAAGTCCCATCCTAGGTAAACACAGAGCAAGAGAGTCACCCTTTGTGGAGTGTGGATGGGCGACAGAGCGTCCAGGTCAGTCATGGGGAACTCAAGGCCTCTCCTCCGCAGATCATCATACACACACACCACTCCGGACAGGGACGGAGAGTTTCGGAAGGCATCAGCCCAGGACTGAGCCAAAAGACAGAAATACAGATAAGAGGGGTGTTACACATTTACATTTATGCATTCAGCAGACGCTTTTCTCCTTAACTTACATTTGTCAATTATCAGTTAGTCTCCCCTCGAGCAACGTAGGGTTGCTCAAGGGCACAACGGTGGTAGCCGGACTTCAAACCCACAATTTCCACGTGCTATTGAGATCTTTATAGGAATGGCTGGATAAAAACATGGTAAAACATTTTTTTTATTTTCTATTTTCCCCTAAAAGTGTTGAAAGTAGTCAGTCAAGGGGAAACACCAGTGTCAAGTTCTGTTCTTTCTCTCTTGGCCTTTTCTTAATTCATCACACGACCCAAATCATTAAGGAGAGCATACTGGGAATTCCCCCTGTTGGTCCTATGCTAGCAAAACCAGCCTTACAGGCCGTACAGATTTAGCATAGCATAATCACTATCAGTGTGCCACAACAGAAGGAATCAGATGCAAGTCAACAGTGGACTCATCCCATATCATTCTGGCCAAGCTGAAATATATTAGTCAGGACATGTGGCTGCAGATACAGTTTCAATGGCTTTCAGGTTCTATGTCGTTGTGGTTTCAAAGATGATTTTGAAAAGCAGCAAAGTACGTACATTCTGACATTTTGTAGATTGATCTTCAGTCCTCTTCAGAAGTATGGATTCACAGAGTCAATCACTCTAATCCATAGAGACATCTGACTATACCTCAGGCATCTACAGCCTGTAGGCTACTGGTGGTGATGTACTGAAACTGACCTGAATGAGGCTGAGTACCCGGTCGTGCAACACTGCAGGTGGGTTGTTTTTGGGCAGGATGGTTCGTACCAGCACTCCCTCCACAAACTCCCTGGTGCAGACATGGACATGGAACCGGTGGCCACAGTTCTTCACGCATGTCTCCAACACCTAGAACCCAAAGAACCCAGAGATTCAACTCAATCCCTGTGCAAATCAGAACAAAGATAGCACACTCTTAAGAAGACAGTAAAGATAACAAAGTCTTAAGTAGGTTAAATCCACTCATGGTTTCTACAGAAACCCAAAAGTTGTAAACAGCATGCTTTTTCAAAACAAAGACTGCAGGTAAATGAGTTCTTAAGTAGAGCTTCATAAGTTGCTGCTGGAGGGGAAAAAAAATATTAGACGCTTCCTTTACAAAAGTGCCGCAGCCACAAAGTGGTAAAATTCTGCAGATGTCAACCTAATTTCTGCCCACACAAACAAAAAGACACCAGCCAGAACAAAAACAAGCTCTTTGCTCAACACACAGGTGTGTGGGAGTGCAGACTCACAGTTAGTGCAAACATGACCTCCCTGAAGTTCTTGTTGCCCACAACTCGCTTCTTGATGGCTTTCATGGCATCTTTGGGCCTATAAAAGTGAAAGTGAAAGTGAAAAAGAAGAGGGCAGAAAGGGAGAGAAAGATAGAGAGACAAATTCAGAGTAGAATGGAGTGAGAGAACAAATGATAGAGTGATATTTAAAACAATAAACATATACACACACACACACACACACACACACAGATTGATGCAAAACAGGTTACGATAACAGGGCTGGTACCACATTTACTGTGGAAGATATAACCCAGTGAAGTCAGCTGGACGCGGATCCTCTCTTCCTTCAGAGTTATGGAACTTAAGAGACTGGTTAAGTTGATGAGAGAATGATATATACACACAATTTGGCTAATAAGTGTCTAGTCAGTCATCCATATTGCTTTTTGTCTGTCTAGGAGTCAAGGGTGTCTGCAGTGAGCAATGGAGAGGGACTATTTTAGGCAGCAGCATTCAATCAGACAGAACCAAATGAAGAAAAGAATGGCAGAGGGCATCTTTAATCTTTACCATTCGCTCAGGACAGACATTGATGCAAAGATCATTAGCTGAATGAGACAGAAAGAAAAGAGAGATAGAGGGATGGAGGGAGATGTGAGGATAGAGAGATGGAGTGTGAGAGAGAGAGAGAGAGATGAAGAATAGCAGCAGCTACCAACCCATCCTCTGTCTCGTTGATGATGTCACAGACCTCCATGTTGAGGCCCCAGTCTTCAGCCTGTAGGGTGGAGCTGGTGGCTCGCTCTGATCGAGAAACACAACAGTGTGGGAATACCATAACACTTAATAATAACATCATAACCAAACAACACAGTAGGCTATCAATGTCTGTCTATCAACATCAATGGCTTCTACAAGAGTTGCTGAACAGGTTCTGTGAATGCTACTGTTTGTTAGTTTGCATTAACCCTCTCTGGTTATCCTAGACCTTTTTCTGTTACTTCCCTCTATGGATGTGAAGTATTTTCAAGACTTGATAATGATGATAAAACATTATTTTGGCACTCATGGATTCCTCGAACATTTGCCTCCCGTTCATAAGGATCTGGTGTTGTCTTGGAGTAGGCATGCCAGGCATGTAGGCAATTATTTACAGTAGTTTTCTATTGTGGGGCCTTTTGTTGATCACAAGCTGAAAGTCAGGATGCATAGGCTATGAATCTGAATGAACTGAGGTATTGCAAATCTCAAGCTGATCAGCCCAAAATCCACAAGAATGCAGGAAATCACTCACATCAATCTACTGAATCAAAATTTTTCTTGGGGAGTACCCCTAGCCCTCCAATCTCCTTGTATTGTCCATTCACAGCGGTACGACCCAGTCACCAAAAACACCAAAATGCATTTGCAAATGCAGTTGACAAAGTTGGCGGCCCTGAGTGTACCAGTGCCACTAGGCCAGATACTACAATGCTAAAAAGGCTCGACATAGCATGACAGTCATAGTATAGCATAGAGCTCCTACACATGAACTCTACATATTCCTACACATGAGCTCTTAACACTGTTGGTGTACACACAGTTTATGGTGTGCTGTTCACAAACATTATTTTAAACACACCATGTGTACATCAACATGATGTTCTCAGTGCTTGATTTCATGTGTAGGGAACATGCTACAACCGAAGTATCATGCAGTGTCGAGCCTGGTACGCTCATTTGGATAGGTAGTCACACTTAAAAACCCAGCTACCGATGTAATTTTCCTTTTGAACGAAGGTTTGACTCATCTCCATGGTGAAAAAGACCCTTTATAGTTTCAGCGGCAGTAGACCTATTAATGATTTCTTTTGTGTGTGGTTGTTCTGATTTGTTGCCAATAAAGGAGGGCATCAAGAAAGTTATGCACAAAAAAGAAACATTTCCTCACATTGGCATGTCCCACTTGTCTTGTCTCAATTTCCTACTAATGGGGCCTGCTCCAATGTACTACACACAAATACACATAAATATTGTATGGCACTTTCAGTCAAGGCATAGAACAATGCTTTCACAATGTGTCAGACAAGCTAGTCATGATGGCATAAAGGTTAAGGTGCTAAGCATTTTGTTTACATAGAGCTTATCTAAGAGGAATAGAAAGTCAGTTTGTTTGGGAGAGGATGCTCCCTACATGAGCTGAGAAATTCCACTGAGAACTGAGAGCACAGATTGAACTCCAAACATTTCCTCCGGGGGAGATAACTCTCAGCCTCCCTTTCTCAGTATCCCTCCTCTCTCTCCATGTGATCTATACCTCAGAACCTCACACAGTCCACCCTCCCATGGCCTGTGGTAAGTGCTTATAATTCCCTAAATCCCCCCTCCACACAAACACACACAGTCCTTCATGTGACTGTCAGCTGCTTTTGCACACATTCGCTCAGAGGTAGATGAAGCATTTCTGACACCACAGTGAAAAGGACGGGAAGATGTGAAAGAGCTGGATGACGAGAGAGGTGACTGCACTCTGGATGATGTCACCAGGCACAATTGTCAGCAGGCTTTAACAACACTAGGCAAGTAACTAGAGTAAAAATGTCACCCCGCAGTTGCACTGAATGACTTGCCATGTAGATTAACCAGGTTAGGGCGATGACTGCGCCCTCATGACCCAGTTACAGGAGTTTGAACTGAACCCTGGCACAGTCTGCCAGCTGTTAAGATTGAGAGATACCTATAAAGCCTTTTATAACAGGCTACATAACCCTTGTCAAGAAGACAAGCGCAATATAGAAAACCAGAATAAGAAACATCACTGCGTAGTGCACATTCTTATAGGCTAACAACGATCTGAATCCTTACTTTCTAAAAGTACAAAACGCTTTAAGTTAATAAATAGACCTACTCAAGTAAAAGAAAGCACAAAAACGAACTGGTGAAATGGGGGAAAACAAGAAAACTGAATTTCTCGATGTCAAGTTCGGTCAAGATTATAGGCCCTACTAAACGGTAACATTAGTTCCTTATTGTAAAAGTTGACACTTTGTAAGAGCCCGCCCCATGTTAGCTGGAACTATAAATGACTCGAAGAAGTTCTTGTCATTTATCAGAGAATTACCAGTCACATATCATAAGCCTCTGTGCGGACTAACTCCTCGCCCGATATTGGCCATCCCATACATCGATCAAAAACAGAACTTTGCGGTGTAATTCGGTAATTGTGCAGTGCAATAAACACAAACAGTAAGAGTAACTTGTCATTCATCTTTACATGCATTCTCCAATTTTGCTAAAAGTGTTGACTATTAATCCTCTCAAAAGAACCCGAATCACCAAAGCGCTGGTCAATTCAACAACGTGTAGTTTTTCCTCCATGCGCAAGCCAGTGTAAATTGGCGTAACTGTTAATTTAAAGGGGAGGGGTAACATATAAGGCAATCATCAAATTTACTGACACTTACGAATTCGCTGTCCGACAGGAGAGGAAAACGGGCTACCGATGAGAAAATCCATTTTCTGTAATATGTCCTATTACGGCCAAAGTTTGGCTATTCCTTTGATCCTACCACCTCTGTTTTCTGTTCTATCGCTGGACCGCGCTCACAACCACTGACTGAACTGTGGACGCGCGATCACGTGAAAGTAGCATACGGGCCAGGAAATAGCTCGATAAGGTAATTTATTTATCATAACAAGACATGGTTGCATATACAAGAGAATTGGTGCAGACGCCCGAACTGTCTGAACTGTTTATACAGTTAATGCGTATTTACGGAAGTTGCTACAATTACAATTTATTTTCTGACTGTTATTATTTCCGGCTTCCAGACTATACTTAACAGTTATTTAGGTGTTTATATACAAACCTGTTGGAAGAAATTACATATGTTCAGTTCAGATATACTGTGTCACACTTGTTAAGTTTTGCAAATAATAATAAAAAAACCTTGTAGTTGTTATTTTTAAACGTTATTTTATTGACACAAACATTCAAGCAAAAGTGGTGTAAATCCACTATATCAGTTTACAGAAATTATGTGCACATTAGTAAAACAATACAAATGAGGACTGACAGATGCAACACATGTCAACCACATGGATGGATGAATGCACTCTCAGAGAGCCTCCCCTCGCAAGGGTATTTATCCAGTTTCAAATTGCAATGGTACAAAGTGTGTACAGTTGGTTGTAGAATCCACACAAAAGTGGAAATAGCACCGTTCAGCTTTACAGATGCAACAGTTACCATGGCTGACACTATGCCAGTAACTATCACTTGTAAAACTCAATAAGTTAATATTTCAACTTGAGTTGACTTTCAGGTTAGTTAACTGTAGAATGTCTAGAAGCAATGCGACTCAAACAGCAATGCACAGAAAGAAAGACTCACCTTAAAACTTAACACACACATACAACAAACTTTTTTGAGTAACCCAAGGCCTTATTTACATTAGTTTATCTATACAGGCATCATGTCCCTTACATCCCCACAGCAGTGCTGGGAACTGGGGGGGGCGAGGGCAGAGACACACTCCACTAGTGTGCTACTCTGTATTTTAGCTGTAACAGCTCCCGCTGTTTCTAAAAGCAGAGCAGGTTTCATTTGTGTCTCATAAAAATCACTCAACCCCTAAGCCACTGAAACCATAGAGGGCGCTCTAAAACGTTGGAGACACAACCACTTGTTTTTCGTGGCTCTGTCAGAAAAAAAAATAAAAGTGGTTGTCCTGTTACAGTCACTAACACTCAGTCTCTTAGTCTTTCTCTCTCTCACTCGCTCTCGCTCTTGTTCTCTCTTACAAAAAAGGAAGGGGGTTGTCGGAGGAGCAGATTCCAGAGAATAGCCGCCTATCTTCAAGGGGTATGGTTGTTTAGAAAGGTACTGGGCCGTAGTAGGTTGTGTATGCAGCGACGATGCCAGCCGTGTCAGCCATCTCATCGCATGCTACGTTGACCTCGCAGACCTCCCGCAGGCTGGAACACAGAAAACACAGACCTGATCAGCTTCACAGTCACACCTCACCACCGTTTTGTTCATCAGAGAATCTTCTCAAAAAGAACCGATAAAGTGAAGTGAAACACTATGCTCCCTCAAAAACCTTGGAGCCTTATGGCTTAATCTGAATGTCTCCCCTAAGCCCTGAACCCTCACGGATTTGCCTGTCATGAATTGACTTTGTGATTGGCTAATTCATGCCAGTCTTTGAGGATTCAGCGCTGAGGCTTAGGGAGGTAATTTGGTGTCAGCCAATATACATGCATCAGACTAACTCCTGTCTGGGCTAATCTTTAACCATCTTTACATAAAGGCTTTCATTTACATTCCACAGCTTCATTGCTGAAATGCCTCCACCTAACCACAATGCCTTGCAGCAAATAATGTACATGTATAGCTTATGCCACTGCTGCCGCCTTAACAAGGGGCTTGGGGCGTCTGCAGCAATTAGACATGCATCTGTTTACATGGAACTGCTTGCCTCGCTGGGCATCAGGACATGTGTCTGCCAGCTCTAACAAGGCCCAGGCACACAAATACATACAGAGAGAGCGAGAGAGTGAAGGGTAAATGTTTACCTCTCCAGCTGCAGAGGGGAGAGGTCGGCGGCTGGGGTTCCTGCTCTCCTGTGTCTCCTGAGGAGAGCGGTGGCCAAGTCCCTCTTGACGATCACCACAGAGGCATCAGGGGCGTCAGGAGCAGCTGGGGCTGCGTCTGTGGAGATAGAGAAGGGGGTCAGAGAGAGAGAATTCAGCCTGGGCTTGAGGTAGTACCGCTGTATTGTAAAGGGGTGGTTTATAACAGCAAGTCTGACAAGAACACAGGTGCCAGAGTCAGGGATTCAGGGCTAATGTGGAACTGTTAGCCTTGGATGACCAGAAGTTGCTTTAAGTTGTCCATATTGCCCAAAGTACTCATTAGTACTCGTTAGCTCTAGCGTGACATTGCTGGTGAAAATAACTGTGTAGTTGGAGGAGAAGCAATAGAGATGTTGGAAGATGGCTTACCTTCAGTAGACTCGGAGGAAGAGGAGGAGGAAGAGGATGCAGAGTCGGAGGCTGAGGAGTCGGAGGCTGAAGAGTCGGAGGCTGAAGAATCGGAGGCAGATGAATCGGAAGCAGCGGAAGAGTCTGAGGCAGAAGAGTCGGAAGCAGATGAAGAGTCGGAAGTTGAGTCTGAGGCTGAAGATGAAGCCGAGGAGGAGTCGGAGGCCGAGGAAGAGGCTGAGGAGTCGGGGGCAGCAGGTGCAGCTGCAGCAGGGTCAAAGGATTCCTCCATGGCTACATCTGTCCGGTAAGAAACAAAACAGTCAGGCAGGCAAAGATAACGCTCACCTGTCTAGGCTACAGGAAACCCCCACAACATCCTCGGTCAACCCTGGTTCTACTCTAACATCAGCGGATACTCCCAATGTTGCCATAGCGAGAGGAGAGGAAAGTGAGTGTGAACTTACCCTGGTTGGACAGACAGACGGACAACACGGCAAAGAGGGTGAGGATGGCAAAAGTCTTCATGGTTCTCCTGTTGTTTTCTGTTTCCTGCTGCTGCTGAAAGAATAAGTCAAGTTGTCGTTCTTGGCCTTGCTCTTCTGGGCTGGAGTGAAGTTTCTTGTTCTTCTCTTCTCCTTTCGATGTGTCTTTGCCTTGTCCCTACCGGGTTTTTATACCGTTTGGGAACCCTACCGAAACGATTGGGTTCGATTGTGATTGGTTCGGAAAGAGGGTGACCCCCTCCTGTCCGCTCGCCACACACACAAACACCCACACACCAGCTCCCAGACAACAAGCGTACACACACATGCGCACTCAGAAACACACCCACAGAATTGGACCGACAGACACACAGACAGACACACACATACAATATATAATTTTCCGAAGAAGAAAAAAAATTGAATGGGAAATGTGAGTCAGTAGGGATGAATGCATTCTTACATACCCAGTGTATTTTAAAGCTTCTCTCAACCTACAGTACATACACATACAAACACAGTGCAAACCAAGGATGCATGCAACATCAGACATTCCAAACTTGCTTGCCGTAATTTTGCAAATAGACTATAATGACTTTGCAGTTGAGCACCAGGCGGCTGACATTTGAGTTGCATAAACTGTCTGGGATGATGGCCTTAACTAAATGAGTGCAATTTTTTTTTTGCAAAAGTGTTTTGCCATAAAACATGTTTATGGCTGTTTGTGAGGGGTGAGTGTACTGTATATGAAGATAATATCCTTTGCTTAGTTTTATGTTACAGAAAATGAGTCAGGTTATAGACTTTTAGAGTTTGCATAATATTTTTACTTCTACTTATTGTAAAAACATATCTTCTGCATTGAATTTATTGATTTCATATCTGGATTTTATCTTCATAATAAAGATATAAACAATACAACAAAAGAACGAAAGAAAGGTAATCCAGTCTAACACAGTTGCTAGAGCAGCTCTTGGTCTTAGCAGGTGTTATCATTACAAACGCAGTTCTGAGAGTAGAAGGGTTTGGGTCCTTCATTTAGGCTGCGTTCACCACTCTGTACACAAAACCAGATTAACAATTTAAAACAACTCGGCAGAGACTAGTTGCACCGACAGTACATAGTTCAACATACCCTTTGCAACACAGGCCCTAGTTTGTGAGTGTGCATCTACCATAAGAGTGAACATTTAATGTACAATATTTTGTATGCATGCAAAAATAATACCATTTCATTTAAATACATTTATTCATTTTCCAGTTGTTGATTTATTCCTCTGAAAGCTAATTGTGATTGATTGGAGTACCAGTAGGTAATGTTAAGGAAAAAAGTTTACTGTCAGTTCTTGATATCAAATCTCTCAAATGTTAAATAGACTGCCAAATTTAATTTCCAGTTAATGGATCAGCATTTATACTCTATTAAGCGTGGTTTATATATTGATTTTGTGAAATTTCTTTATCTATCAGGTTAATAATACATGGGTACAGATTATTTTGGTAATGCATTTTTTTCCTCCTTCATTTTGTTATGATCTCATTTATTATGTAAGTAATGAATAAAATTACACAAGTACTGCATACATGTTCAATACATGTTTTTGTGGGTCTAATCTGTAGACACTGTCTTGCAGTTTACATAACGATGCAGCTGATATTCATTCTGTTTTTCTACGTTCTGCCTGCACTGAATTAGTCTCTACATGTAAACATGTGAGTCTCTACATCGAAACATGTGAGCCTCGGTTTCACATGCATCCTTTCCATAAGGCATCACCAGTGAACCTATGTTTAACTACACCATACAGTAGGAGATGGCTAGACGTCTTTAAATATTCTCTGCATAGTCTACTACCACCATTTACTCTTGACATGCTCTTGGAATGCAGGCTCTAATATGGATGACACGCTGTTGATTGACAAAGTCTTGACAAGTCAGAACCACACATCCGCAAGCCAAGGTCTGAACAAAAGGGGAAGTCTATATTTTTCTAGCCCTATGCGTTTGGTCCCCATTTTCTCCCCTCTTCGAGATGCTATGTAGGTCGCGCAGACATAGCCTTCATTCCTCTCCTAAGTGACACATCATCTGTGATTGGATTTTTTACGGGGTTGCCCCAACAGCGTTATGCCATGCCAGTCTGAAGGCAACTAGCACTCTCCAGCCACCCCCGCTAGACCTCAAGACTGCCGCTCGCGAGACCACACGCCTCTAATCATGCAGCCACGGGCCAGCACCAGGCCTCATTATGTGACGGGGGCTAATCAGAGGTTGCCTCGGCCCTTGCAAAACCACAGCCACTCCGTATAGAAATAGAGGCAATGCCAACGAGGGCTGGCCTGCCTCCATGCCAAGTTTACGGCCCAGAAGTTTGGCAAGCTTGAGACGGCCATGGTGCGTTACTGTGTTTTTGTTCCATGTGCACTCTTGGGCTCCGATATGGTTTTACATACAGTACAGCCTCTCTGCAAATGTTGTTCATATGTTGGCGCTTACGAGACATATACACAAGCAGGGATGATATTTCAGGGTCGTGGAAAGTTAGGAGGACAGAATGAAGAACACTTTCAATCTCTCTCTCTCTCTCTCTCTCTCTCTCTCTCTCTCCCTTGCTCACAGACATTTCTACCCACCCACACATAATGCAAACTGAGACAGGACATTGGGAAATCCTTCTGACCATCTTCGTCTTTGAAAGGCTTAGAGCTACCGTCCATTGTAAGCTGACCCTTGTGTCTGAGTGTTATTCTTGGTGAAAAGGATTTGTCTTGGCCTTGTCACTGTGTAATTTCAGTGTCTGGTTCGCTGTCTGCTTGGTGTATGTTTGGCGGATGTGATTCAGTGTTTGTTGTGTTGGAATGGACAGTGATGTGTCCTCTGACCTACAGTGCATTTTAGACTCACTCTTCAAAAATGCACTGTGCTATTTATTTGTTTGTTTGTTGCCTTATTTACTACAAAGTGCAGCTGTTTGTCTGTTGCATAGGCTCAAAATGTCAGTCAGTAGAATCACTTTGTAATTTGTATCACTGACCAGTAATAAATTCAGATGCATAATAATATCCTAAAAAGTTGTCGTTTTGTTAAATGCATAATGTATAGTGCTGACAATATCTCAAAATTGTTCATGGACAAAAACCACAGCAACAATGATGGGATCATTATAGTAAAGTCAGTGTTTCCAGTATACTGACAGAGATTAGGAAAACATACTCTGACGTGATATACTGCACATATATGTGCTGTACTGTGGGGCAGTCGTGCCCTATTGGTTAGGGCCACAGACTTGTAACCGAAGGGTGGCCGGTTTGATCCCCAACCAGTTGGAAAAATGCAGGTGGGGGAAGTAATTGCACATTTCTCTCCCATGCCCACAGCTAAGGTGCACCTAACCCTTCACTGTACTCCAGTGTAGAGTGAACACACAGTGTGTGCTCACTCACTGTGTGTTCACTGTGCACAAATTCACAGATGTGATACATGCAAAGACTGAGAGCATACATGTGGCCTATGTGCGTTATACTATAAGAAAGAAAGTGTTACATGGTATTGCTTTAAATGCACAATACATACATGCACCATATTCGCTTATCAGAGGAAAATGAGAGCTAAACCCGTCCCCAACATTACTACAGCACGACTTCATTGCAGACCATGGCAATTTGTAGCCTGTCAGTCTACATTTATGCACATTATTTGTCCATGTTTTTCTGACACAACACCAGCTGCATTTAAATTGTAAAAAAAAACTCTCGCTGATTTTCTGGCACAAAGCAAATTTAGTCAGAGGTCTGGTGAGGGCATCTGGTTCACTGGTGTACCACAGTCGTGAAAATATCCCAGCCTCCCCCTTTGCCTGAAAGCTTCTTACGTCTTTGATTTTGGTGTAGAATTTGTCAGGCCGTCTTGAACCAATTTAGTTTTATTTTCAAACATGTAGGCCAGCATGCATAGTTTGCTGATGAAAAGAGACATTTTTATGTTGTTGAGAGGTAATCAGTTGGCCAGGCAGTAAAGATACAGTGTAACGGGCATTTAAGAGATTTGAAAACAAACGACCACATTCTACGGCTCCCTCCCTCAAAACTGCAGTAATTTACACATTAAATAAATGTAGCCTATCATTCTAAAGGGCCTCAGGCCACAATGTATATATTGCAAAAAATAATATTACAAAAAAGAAGACAAACCGTGTTTGAACATCCTGTAACATGTATTTCATTGGCTACATACAGTGAACATTTTTGTTGAAAAATTTAGCTTTGGGGTCAGTGGGTCACCACCCATGTTCTTGATTTGACTGACTGAGCAAATACCATGTATAGTTTTAGTTTACAAATGTTTGAAGCAGTAATTTGTTTTGTTTCAAACAGGTACCAGAAAATGCACAGAGATAGGCCTTCACCAGAGGTTCAGGTTTACTTACCCTAGGGTTATTTTGTACTAGTGACTTATAATGCTACCTTGCCCTTTCCCCAGGTGTGTCTACATTGATTTAACCTCTCATTTGACTTTATCTAATAGCATGTAATTCAGTGGAAGACCCCTGTGTTTGCCTTACAGAGTTTTATGGGATACTGACAAGAGAGGAGGAATCGGTGTGAATGAAACATTGAGCGCCCTGTCAGAGCTACATATGTACACATTTAGAAGGTATCTTTGTTCACATACTACCAATAACATCCTTAAAATCATGCAATCAAAAAATCTATATTCACAAAAAATCCTGGTCCTGCAAGGGACTGGGGACTGGGTCTTTTTGTCTATACAGAATACACAAGTTTGCACCTGAAGGCCAAACGGTATAAATCAATGAATCTACATATTATCTATCTGTTTTTTTTATTATTATTATCTAAAATCTTTTGTTATCTATCTGTTTATTTATTTATTTTATGATCCATCTATGTATTGTTTGTTTGTTTCATTGCATCATAGCCCCTTGTCATACATTTTTGTCTTGTCTTTCTGTCTTTGTCTTGACACTGAAGCATAACTGAATTTCAGGTAAACTGTGGAACATTGTGTAGGTCAGAGTGCCCCGAGCTGCATGAGAAGGTAAGACCTCACTGTGCAGCTGCAGTAAACACCTTTGGAGTTGGTAACCTTGGCCAGCCGTCTTTACAACAGAGCACCCGCCCTGGTCCCACAAAGAGAAGCAGACACAACAAAGCGATGCAGGAGAGAGAGAGAGAGAGAGAGAGAGGCGGAAGAGAGTTCAACCAGAGCAGGCACCCACATGTGTAGAAGTTTTACTGGCTTTGGCTCTCCAGACACCGCAAACAAATCCTGCCATCAAAATGACGGTTAGAAAGGCTGTGCCACTGTGGTCTGCATGTGTGTGTCTGGCCTATGTTCATCCATGAGTGGAGCTACATATAGGTAGGCCTCTGTGTATGTCTGTGTGTGTGTGTGTGTGTGTGTGTGTGTGTGTGTGTGTGTGCGCGTGTGTGTGTCTGTGTGTGTTGTTTAGCCCCCGCAGAGCTGTTGGGCATGCTATACGTATAATTACCATGGCTGTCTGTTTTTAGTGAAATGTTTTCTAACAGATCTGTGTCCAAACCCCTCGTCCTCTCTCTCCCTCCCTCCTCCCGCTGCGTAACCTCCTACTCCTTCCGTCGTCCGTTGGCTCTGCCCTCACCTCCACCCTGCTTCAAAACAGTGTCATATCTGCACGGCACAATGAAAGTGCCTATGTTACCACATTCAGGAATGTCTGTCCAAGAGCCCGGAGTGACATACTTACTTTCCTCCCCTACTACTCTTCTTTCATTCCCTCCTTCTCTTTCTTCCCTTGTTTCTGTCTTCTCTTTCTCTCCCCCTCTCTCCCCATCTCTCTCTCTTTCTCTCTCCCTCTCTTCATCCCTCCCTCTTTCTCTCCCCCACTCTCTCCACCCCTCTCTCTTTCTCTCCCTTTCTCTCTGTCCCTCTCTTTCTTTTTCTCTCTCTCTCTCTCTCTCCCTCTCTCTCCCTTCATGTCTCCTTTCTTTCTAGTCCCTGTCCCATCATGTTTTACATCCCCACTGACATAAGCTTTGTCAATGCCTGTAGCCCTTGTGACATTTATGGCTGTTCTCCAGTTTTAATTCCTCTCATAAATCTATTTGAATAGATTGTTACTCTCACCAGCCAGAGGCATGCAGAGGGTATCATTTCGATTTGTGCACCATGATTATCAGACGCTTTTGTGTTTTAGATCTCAGGGGACATTCTTATGTTTTTACCTACTAAGGGATTTCACCTTATGAACTTACTTGTGGCATTTATTAGAATTAATTTGGGTTATTTCAAACTAGACACCAGGATATGTTGAACATGCAGTCTCATTTTGCATGTAAGGGATGTGCACTTCTAAGTTTCATTTGTTTTATTTGTTAAATTATTACATAGATTTGTGTAGATGTTAGATGTTGTATTTTCTTACTTGTGAAATTACTACTGCAACTGGTACTAAGACTACCACCTCACCCCCTGTACAGGCAGACACACACACACACACACACACAGTTTATACTGACATGCATCCTTACTTTAAGTTTGGGTCACATAAAAGTTCTTAATTAGTCTTGTCTTAATTAGTCTTGTCTAGAAATGTTTACGTCCAGACCGAAAGGGTGGCTCTGTTTTCACCCCCCCTCCTCTCTCTCTCTTCCTCTATCTCTCGTTTCTCTCTCGTTTCTCTTTCTGCACCACTGTTGATCAAATGCGAAGCCGCAGCTTACGAGACAACATCCCGCCGTCATCATCCTCCTCAGGATTTACTGTCTGTTGTAGGGGACCTTTGTCTGAAAATGTTGTCCTAGAGTTGATTGCAGTACATGCCCGCAAACACATGCGCAAGGATGCCGCCGCCACCGCCACCACCGCCGCAGGCCTTCGACTCTGAACCCTATAGAGACGCAGAAGCCGCTCTGCTCTGTCTGCTCCTGCAGTGCCAGCCTACGTTTCCCATGCTCCGAGAGGCCCGTTTCCTTTTGGCTAACGAACCCTGCTAATTACGCATAATTCCCAGTCTGGGTCTCAGAAATCCCTCCTGTTTTTTTTTTTGTTTTTTTTTGCTCCCCAAGGGGATTTTTTTTTTTACAGATTTACGTCTAAACCTGTTAAGCCTAGCCATTTTTGTTTATTGAGTTTTATTGCACAGCCAGGTTTTATATAATGTGTGTGTGTATGTGTGTGTGTGTGTACGTGATTGTCAAGCCTGTCTCCCTTTTATAGCCCCTTCATTCCAGTCTAGTTGCCTTTCTCTATTCTCTGTCGCTCCGGTTCTATTTGGGAGCTCCTTTTTGCGTTCTGCTGTCCTTGCATTCCTCCATAGGCTCGGCTTGTCTGTCTGCCACGCTTCCCCGTAAATCTCGCCCCGTCTGACGGCTGTGGTCAGGGCGATCGGATTCGTTTGACTCAGAGCACAATGCCTTGGTCCGCTGTGGGCCCGTGGGTCGGCGCTGGCCTCTGACCCAGGTCCAAACCGCAAGCCGGTCGGCTAGCCGCAGGCGACCCACACTAAGTGTATGGATCCGCACAGGAAACACAAACATTTAGACACTCTGCTCTGCAAACATCACTTGCACATTGCCAGTGACTGATCACTTGAGTGTGTGACACTCACAGCATATGCTGCAGGTAGATGTCAACTACACGTACTGTACACTCCTGGGCAAGACATAACATAGCTTGTCCAAATGGACACGTTTTCTAAAGGGAAGACAAAGACAAGTCATTCCCTTCTACAATCAGATACTGGCTACAGAAAATGCATACCATATGGTGAAATACTGTAGCTTATTAGACTTCTACATAGTTCCATTTATTATAAACAATCATAAAACACAGTAAATATTTGGAGTGGTGGTATAAACATCGACTAAGGAATTGAAACACTGCTGTTTTTGTTTTTTTGTTTTTTTTTACAGTAAAAGTTTTTATTCAGACAGTATTTTTAGAGCTCCGTTTTGGCTTTAGTTTTGTCCGCCTCCTCTGTTTTCTGTAAAACATGAAAAGACTAGAAAAGATTAGGCACAGTGTTATGTTAAAATTTCAGAATGATAGTCAATTTGTAACCATAAGATATATGACAGGATTATCTCAAACACTGCTGCAGTCACATCAGTGTGACTGTCATGCATGGTGAAATACTACTTCCTGTTTCACTGAAAAGCAAAATTACTCCACCATCTGAAACACACCAAACAAGTCACCCATTACCCACTTCATAAGAAAGGCTGATTGTTTGTTCACAGCTCTCCACACAAGTATCACAAGTTTGCTAACACACAATTTTCTGTTGGTTAGTTACAACCTCTGTGAGCTGTGTAAAACTTCACGGACAGCAGGTACACCTGTGTCTCACCTGGAGTTCTCCGTCCAGGAAGGACTGACAGAACGTGCGCACAGCATCTTTGGTGATGGGTCCCTTTGGCATGAGCCACTTCTTGTCAAGGTCGCTGTCATAGAGACCCACGCGGGGCAGGTCACGAGATGTCAGACCAAAGTAGTCAAGGGAACGCTCATTGGATTTTACTGCCCCATTTACCAGCACAAAGAGGAACTGGACCATTAGAGAGAGAGGGGAGTGAGAGAGAGAGAGAGTTATAAAGGCATTCTCTTGTGAAAAACGGAAGTTCACAACTGGTACAATGAATGAACAGTTTTCAGTTTGTAGTATGCTTCTACATTTTCAGCTTGTGCAACCATAGAAACCATAGCAACATACAGTCAGATTTAGGCCTCCCTGCCTGTTGTGTTTTCTTGACTCTTCCTGAGTGACAAAAGAGGCTTTTACTCTTCCTTGTCATCACAACTTGAAAGAAGAAAAGGCATGTGGGACAGACAGTGGTCAGTCAGAACTTTGAAGAAAGGTTTTTCACAGCCCATGAAAGCACTGAAGCCTGTTTAGCAGTTTCCCGTCTGGTGAACTCTGTCTCAGCCATATATGGTCATATCCAGGAAGAGAGCGAGAGAGAGATTATTGATCTTCATTCCATTCCTTGGCCAGAAGAGAGTTGATGCTGGGATGGACCTGGGCCTCATGTGAGCCAGAACCGACCCACCTCTGGGTCAGGAGACTTAAGTCTCTCAGGAGGCAGTAAGGAAGTAGGGAGGTCGACAAGAAATAACAGGCATGGGGGTGTCACTGGGGTACAGTTGGGTACATTACCACCCCCACCCCTTCACCCCCATTTCTCTCTACCGCCTTGTTCTGTCTGCTTTTTAACGTCCTGTCGATAAAGGCTCAAAACATTTAGTCTTTTAAAAAGAAAAAGTAATAACAGGCATGGGCATTGAATGTCATTTTAAAACCCACTGTTTGTAAGGACTTTTCATGTTAGGAAATATTTGGGTTGGATTGGGATCAATCAGCTTAACAAGGAGAGAACTAGCTTGGTTGGAGTTGACCTGACAATATGCGTTATGTGTGCCAGCTCACTGTAGCACTCTGAGTTGTTATGTATGAAAGCCAGCTTGTTGGTTGATATAACAAGTGTTACCACTTTGCCAGACAGGAATTACACAAGTTCTGGAATGTTCTGAGTTACGAAAAAAAGGGAAACTTAATAAAACCAGTTGTTTAGTCAATAGGGCAGCAAACAGCATTATCCCAGGGCATTATCCCTTGTGCTAACCCAGCATCCAGGCCAAGCTCCTTAGCACCAGGAACAGCTCACTGACCTTCCCACTGAAGTCCGGTGCCAAAGCCCCCAGCCTCTTCTGCAGCTTGGAGTAGTCGGCACTCCCCCTGTTGGCAAAGAGCAGGAGGTGCGTCTTCACCCGAGACTGAAACAAGCCCACGGCACTCTGAGGGGGCCAGAGAGGGAGAGGAGCCATGGAGAGAGCAGACAGACAGACAAAGGGAACAGACAGACAGACAGAGGAAACAGACAGACAGACAGAGGTTAAACAACAGTAAGAAGACATTTCTGACCCGCAGTAGTACATATAACTCACAACATGTTACAAGTAATATAACAGCTAATGTTAATAAAAATATATCATCGCACAGACATCTGCTTTGATTTTATTTATCAGAAAGGGAGACAAAAGAAGGAGGAGGAAGAGGGAAAGACACACCACTTGGTTGTACTCTGTGAGGTAGCGGATATTATTCATTTTGATGAAGCGTGTCAAGCCATCAGCATCCACTTTCTTTGCGTCTGAGAGCTGCATATTCTCTTGACTCACATCTGCCTGTACCACAAAGAAATCCAGACAGTAAAACAAAGACAGACAGACAGACAGACAGACAGACAGACAGACAGATAGATAGATAGATAGATAGATAGATAGAACTTTTGTGTATTCTACTTTTTTACTAGAGAGGGGTGAGAACCACATGGGTGTAAGTGACAGTTTGGTCAAAATTGAGATTTATCAAATGAAAGCTCTTGATCAGCTCTTTCCACTGGCAAACGGATTATAATAAATTCTTCATAATGTTAGAATGAAAAACAAAAATTAAAACCAAAAACCTTTAAAACACATTGCACCAATTGGTGCCCAAAAGGCATGAGTAAAAAAATGGGGTTTTACATGACACTTAGGCATACAGTGATCGTAGACTGATGTGCTAATGTTTGTTGTCAATTTTTATTTAGCAATACAGCCATGTTTTTTGTTGTTGTGGTTTTTCATAATGGAAGGAAAAGATAGCGGAGAAAGGTGTATATGAAAAAAAAGAAAAAATAGATTCTTTTTAAATTATGTTTAATGTATTGTATTTATTCATTGTATTATAATGTTGAGTTTATTAGGTATCTAGTCAAGTATAATCTTGTCACTGTTCCAGTGTCAGTGTGTTGTGACATGAGGTTGAGAGAGCCTCACGGATCCTGACCTTTCTGAAGATGGTGATGGTGTCCGTGGCGATGCTGTAGTTTGCCCACACTTCCTTATCACTGCACAGGGCCACTGGGACAGGTTTCACTTCTTTAGCGGCCGCTACTAGCTCCTTATAGCCATAGCTCTCTTCCCCCTTGACACAGGTGGATAGAGAGAGAGAGAGAGAGAGAGAGAGTCAGAAACTCATTTCAAGGAAGGAATTTCAAGGAATTGACCTCAATCCTTCTGCATTGTCCTAAGCAGAGGGCAAACCAGAATGTAACCACAGGCCAAACCAAACCTAAACATCATCTTTCTCCCTCTGTCTTCCTCTCTCTCTCTCTCTGTCCCTCTGTCTTTCTCATTCTCTCATGCTTTCATTCTTTCTCTCTCTCTCTCTTTGCATGTCCATCCACACCACACTGTTAAGGTTCATGTTAGGTTGCTGCATGGATTATGTTTATAGCGACAGGTCAGTGCCAATCCCACAGTGCCTCAGATGCACCCATTTTTCCTGTTGGTTGACATCCTTCTGTATAAGTCTGACGGAACGGCTTGGAACCCTGGGATAGCGGCCCTCCGGGCCGCCTGTGGCTACGGTGCCAGAGGAGGAGCTTTGTGGCAGTGAAATAAAATAAATAAATAAATAAAACAGTCACACAGGAGCTGTTGCAAAGGCCAGCGCAGCACAACATGGGGAAGGAATCTGTATGCTCCCACGTTTACGCTGGGTGGTCTGTGTTCTCAGGGCAGTGTTAAGTGAGAAAAGAATGACCAACATAGACTCACACACACACACACATTTGCATATGTCCTCATTTGACACATGCTCTCTCTTTCCCACATAGGACTTCAGTACACTCTCTCTTCACATTGTCCTCTGGGAATAAACTCATCTCTCTACAGATCTCTTTAGAAACTCTTAGAATTTTTTCTCAAGTCACCTTGATGGTCATTGATTTTTTATTTACTTTTAGCAAAGGCGTTCTAAAACTTTCTCTCAGACATGGATCCTGGGCTAAAACTTTGATGAAAAGATTCTGTGTCACACTCTTTTACAGTCTGACCTCAAAGAAGCCGATCACGACAACTTCGTCTGAGTCGATGAAGGCCTCGGCTGCTTCAACATCAGTAAGCATGGGGAGGGTATTGTCAGGTGGAGCTGCAGAAGAAGTGGTCATCCTTAGCCATGAAAATATACATACATGGAGTTTTGGACTCAAATAACAAACTGTGTGGAGTGGTGGAATCGGGTATATGAAAGCGAGTCAGATTTGAAAATCGGGTTCGAGGCCAGCTCTAGCCTTTTTGCTACCCTAGGCCAGATTTGAGTTTTGCCCCCTGTTCTCTAGAAATACAAGTGAAAAACTGAAGAAAAATATAAAGAAATGCCCCCCCTGAATTTGGCTCCTGAGCCGATTGGCTGGGTTTCCCTGGGTACTTGGACCCAAATGTTTTATGGACGCTGCAGTCAACTGCAATGGAATGCCCCTCAGCCTCAGTCTGTTAAGATTTGTCAATCGATTCATGCATGTTACACAACAGTACAATAGTATGGAATAAACCACTTAATAATAACAATGACAGTTTGATATTATTTAAAGTGGTTTAGTCCATACTATTGTTATTATTTTTATGTTGGCTATATGACTAAACTGTTTCTATTTCTTTGTTAAAATGTCATTTCATTATTTTGCGTTAAATGTCTGTGAAAGAACAATAATGACAACCAATAAAACAGCATAGATAATGACTTGTGTTATTACTGTAGAACCACACAAGCTGGCTCCATAAAACACTCACCTTTCTCACCAGTGGCATCAGCAAGAATACATACAGTAAGCAAAAAGAACACAACCACTTGCAACGTCTTCATTTCCTCGTAGTAATCTTTTTACGAAAAATAACCTTAAACTAACTGCACTGTGCCGGGTTTGATGATTCTCTGTCCAATATGTTGTTTTTGGACGTGTTCTGTCTCGGGGCGGTCTGTCCACCTGTTTCAGCTGAAGCCTCCATCTCTGTGTCTCTCTGTTGACATCACACGTCAGCCTTTCCTTGTGCTGTCATTGGTCAGACCCTGTGGGAGCCAGGCAGGTGGCAGAGATAAGTTGGGGTCATGGAGTAATGGGCTACGTGTCACTGTGGCCAAGACAGACAGGGCAGAAAGTAAGGGCAATGTGTGTGTGTGTGAAAATGTGTGTATGAGAATGTGTGTGTGTGAATGTGTGTTTTGTGTGCGTTTGTACGTGTACTGGGATATGTGTGATTGTTGTGTGTTTGTGTATGTGTGTCAGAGAAAATGAGAATGAGAAGGACATCACTGATGCTGAATTTCATTTCCATACTACTTGGGAACGTTCTGGGTCAGTAATCATTCCTGTCATGCCAACTTGTCCTGTCTTATATGCAAAAGTATCTATGAAATATGCTGTATTTAGAAGTCTTGTGAAAAGCCATTTAAGCAATATAAGCCCCTTCATAAACTGCCACCTGTGTGTGAATGCTGCCACTTCCTGTGATTATTTCTCCATAAAGTGGCTCCATTTCCTCTCGCATGCAGCCAGTGACATTCCTCTGCCCTCCCTTCATTCCTGTGGAAAGACGGAGAGAAAGAAGTTTGTTTTTCACTCCGACGACCTCTTAACTTTGACAGACATTGGGCTAAACGTTGGGTGACGGTGCCTGCATGCACAGTGCTTTTTTTTCCCCACCCAGAGCTCAGACTGTCGCCATCGCCACTCTTGTTGGTTCTGGGAATTGGAATGGGATTTGGGACTGTTGCGCTGTGTCCACTTCAGGCCTGGCATTCCTGTACACAGTCCCAGACTGTGAAGGACTATGACTGGACGGCCTTGTGCACAAGAGACATAAGATACTGTGCGCAAGAGACATTTATATATTACTCATGGGTTTGGCACATTTATGTCTATTCAGTGAGGTTTATGTACTTGCTTTATTTTTACTTTGTAAACATGAAGGCCTTTTCCCACACAGAGATAGAGTTCCTAGAATTCAATGATGCATTCCTTTAAGTGATGTAAACTAAAAATGAAAACGGTTTTGAATCTTAACTGTTGTTTGTTTGCCAATGAAAAAACAGATTCAAATGTATTTTATGAAACAATCTAGCATACAGTACGTAATGATAGTGGTGAATGCATCCTTCGCAACAGTTATGTTTTTTACAGACAGACAGACAGAGTGCATTTATGCAACTTATGAATTATGTATTAATATGAACTTACTTGGAATGCTGTTATAGCCAAACCCGTACCACCTCAGTTTGATATTAGGGCAGTTCTGTAGAGGGGTGAGGCAATTCTGTATAGAAAAACAGTTTATAATTCCAAATGAAATGCAGGTATTTGTTGATGATTTGTTGATGACATCATACCACTATACAGGGTATAATGTCTCAAATGCTTTAAAGTTTAATGCCAAATGACTGAATGACAGGGCCAAATATGGTGCCTGGTATGACCTAAAGTGTTTCGCTCAACATCCTTTGATGAAATGTGCAATGTGTAGTATAAAAGCCTCCAGGTAAAAAAAAAAAATCCCAACAGGTAGGAGCACTATGCAGTGGTCATATTGTTTATCATTATGTGTATATACTATACTGTATGTGTATATAGTTTGTTGTTTTACTTTACAGATCAAGCACCTCTGCGTCTTGCAGTGCTACATAATTATGTACCAAGGAGAGAGGATCTAAGACTTCAGGATTATGAAGACATCATTTTCTTTGCGTTGCTGGTGGCAAGACAATGCGGCGGTCATATCATGCCCAGCAGTCTTCTTGCTTTACTGCAATATAACTGCAGTTACAGTATTTCTAGCTGTTTATTTATTGTATTTATTGTGATGTTAAACAATACATTCAAGGCAAGAATAATAATGAAATAATAGATTTTATTAAATGATAACAAAAAATAAATTCTGAATTTATAAGTATAATATATTAATTTGATAAAACAAACAGAAGAATTCTTCTGTTTCAGACAACGTCTTCCCTTATGTGCTCCAAACATTCATCGAACTTCCAGACATCGTCCAATCCACTCTCCCACCAGTTGTCCTCCTTTGGCCACGGCTCATACGGCAGTTGTTTGCGGTCGGCCAGCACACTACAGTCCATACCACTGCGTGTGATCTTGGCTTCCTTGTCCCTGCTCTGCTTAGCTGCACGCTTCATGGCTTCTCTGTCGGCATGCCGCTCTCCAGTGGTGGTGACGGAGTACTCCTGGCAGTGGAAGCGCCGGGGTGCACCAGGTGGCAGTGGTGGCAGCTTTCTGAGGCGCAGGGGGAACATGCCAGGGTACTCGGGCCTCAGGTAGATAACCACCTCTCCATTCCATAGTCAGCCACACTGCCATAGGCGTGATTCTTATAGAAGTGGGGCACCTCATGCTGAGATCTTGGGTGGGCAGGTGCTGGTGGCCTCTGGACCTGTCTCTGGGGTACGGGTGCGGAAGGTCTGCTTTGTTTGGGTGCGGGGTAGCATGGCTGATTGGTATGAGAGCGCACAGGCGCATGATTCAGCACATTGTGTTGCCTTTGGAGGTCCAGCACCATAGGGATCCTGCTAGGCTGGATTGAATTGAGGACCTTTGGCTGAGACTGACACTTCTGGGCTGGGGTTGGGTTTGGGGGCCTGACTTTCTCTACCTTGTCTCCGAGCTTATGGAAGATTTGCACAGAGTGCATCATGTGCTCTCCAAGGTGGCTTCTTGGTTTCAGGCCAGTGGGTGTCTTCTTGGCCTTCTTACCCCTAGACTTTTTGGAAGAGTTGTTGTTCTTGCCTTCACGTGCCTTTAAGCTTTTTGCTTTCTTGAGGGTGTCCGGCCCTTCCTGCTCTCCATCTCTGTACTTGGTTTGTTTCTCCTTCCTCTCTTTCTCAGCTGTATCATTCTGGAACTTTCTCTTCTCGTCTTTGTGCTTGGCCACATTCTTAGACAGAGTGTTCCTGGGCAGGTTGACACCTGCCTTCACTGCTGTGATAAGAGCAGTCCTTGTTTCTCTAAGAGTAGAGGCCCTCTTGTCGGTTAATTTTGACTCACTGTCCTCCTGGTAATCCTGGCCTTTGTGATCGACTGCCAGGCCAACACTGGTGCCTGGGACCTGTGGCTGAATCTTCAGCTGACCATCATGTGCCTTCATGGCCTCTGCAGACATAATGAAAGGGGTCGCCTCTGGGTTCAGGGGCTTACTTGTAGGCACAGTGTATGGGACCTGTCCTGACCACTTCAGTGGGATCCTTGGTCTCCTGCTGCTTCAGTTGTACCAGAAGCTCTGCCACTGGGGATGGTTTTATCAGCCCAGTGCTGCTCAGTCCAGTAGCCAGTTCCTCTGTCCATTGCAACTGTGAGTTGCCAATGAACTGAAGAGGTTCATAACCTGGAACTGGTACTGGATTGAAGGGCACGGATGTGCCGTGCTGTAGGCCTGTGGAATCCATCGCCACCAAGGGTGCTTGAAGGTATGGATTAAAAGACACTGAAGTGCCATGAGGCAGGCTTTTACCTTCCACCCACATGAAGGGTGCCTGCAGCTTTGGGTCAAGAGGCACAGCAAAGCTGTGCTGCTGCCTGATGGAGTCCATGCCATATATGATGGGGTCCTGCGGGTGTGGAGCATAGGGGTCGGGCACAGAGGCACCATACTGTGGCCCTGCACCACCATCAGCCACAAGCTCTGGATGGAGGACCACATAGGTGCCATGGTGTTGGCCCATAGAATCTGCATACGTTACTGGGCCCTGAGGCCAGACATCAAAAGGTACAGCTTCATCCTGGAAGGGCATCCCAAGATATCCCTGAGGAGGGATAGGGTGGAAGACTGGGATGTCTATGGCAGGCAGAGACTGCTGTAGTGCAGTTGAGTTGTCAAACAGCCCATGGTGTTGTTGGGGCTGATATCCTTGGTGCTCTGGCCATATCACTGGCTGGCTGGTGACTCCAGAGCCAGTGGTAGGGGCTGTTAGGGAGCAAATGGTATATGTGTGGCTTCAAAGTTTTGTTCATTAGACCATTCTGGTGAATAAAATACTTCCAATGTCATTTAAATACTATTTTTGTTGAAAAAGGGAAGACACGACATACCCACACCATGGAAATAGGCGCCTTCTGCCTGGTTGATTAAGATGTGCTGTACACCTAAATGATGGAGGAGGGGGAAAGATTAATTTGTCGTGTTCGACAAAAAAGTGTATACATTTTGGACTTAAAAATACCTTGTTCTTGGTAAAATCCGTCTTGGGGATAGATGGAGTAAGTATATTGAAAATCCATGGGAATCTCAGGTAGAAAATTGCAGTGTGTCTCTCAGTAAGTGAAATCTGTGTCAAATGTTGCTTTGTGAATGAGAAAACCTGAATATTCTACTTTGCGTAGAATTTAGAATTTAGAATGTAGCAAAGTATTTTTCAAAAGCAAGTTGAGATGCTGAGCTGTTGCCATAGATACAGGCTGTGGTTATTCCCTTTCTGACTAACCTTCAATATTAGGCTACTTAGGCCTACTTATTACAATTCCATTGAACAAATTTCATTTTGAAACTCAATTTCAAACTGATACATTTGCATGGTATCAAATAGAACCAATAATATAGAAAATAATAAAGAAATTATTTTTCATATGCAAATATATTGCAGCCAGAATTCAATTTGGATGTCTCACACAGGCCTATTAGTGAATACCTCAAACCCCATCCTATGTCTTTAACCTCTAATACTGTATTAGACAACTTTATTCCCCCTTTAGACCAGTGTTTCGCAAATTTTTTTGTCTTGTGTACCCCCTGATCCTTTTTGTCCTACCATGAGTACCCCCTCACTCATGCATGTTGATGATTCTGCAAAAGTAGAACATAACACAACTGATTATTATTGGCGCGGAGCGCCACAGGTTATTGTCACCCCAGGCAAACGCTAGTTCTAGCGCACACGTGTGATGTCAATATGAAATGACTGAGAATATTTATTTATCATCTTGGAAATAAATTATTATTAAATATTTCCCCTATATTACCTCTGGTTGGGAATCACTTCTCTAGACCACTGTGATGGCAGTGCCTGCCAATACCTATAATTTTTAGAAGTTATATGCATACTTTTTTTTCTTGACTGTTTTTCTATCAAATATTTCTTGTTGGAGGTTTGGTCAAGGGACGAAACGTATTCATGTTTGTGGAAGGGTCCACTAAACATAAAAAGACATAGAGAGTTTGTTTTTTAAGAGTGTGTTTTTTTAAATCACCATACACTATATTTTACTCTCGTTGTTACAGACATACCTGAGTAAGGCTGTGAGCACAAAATTTTTATTGTGTATGATTGTGTGTATGGACACTATGGATGGTAGATGATCTGCATTTTGTGATTTGCAAATTATCATTGTATTGGCATGTAGTAGAATATTTCAGTTTGCTTTTGCAGAGATCTTGTAGAGAATATAAAGATTAAGAACAAAAACATGACATTTTCTCAGAAAGAAATTCAAGAATTTGAATTTCAGCAACCAAAGTAACCAAGGGTACTATGCACATGCAATTTATAAGTAAGTGTGTGTGTTTACTGTGTAGCCTATGATGTGAAACATTTAAAGGTTAGTGCCTCGTTATTGCTTTTGTTTTGCTGTAGTGGCTTACACAATACATCCTCTAGTGGAGGTGGAACATCACTGCATGTGAACAGACTGCATTTACATAGTGCTTTTCTACTCCTATGAGCACTCAAAGTACTTTGCAATGTAAGTCTCACATTCACCCATTCACACACCAGTGACAGTAGTCATGCAAGGTGCCAACCTGTTCACTGGGAGCAATGTGGGGTTCAGGGATAGGCAGGGACACTTCAATGGGGCTCAAACCTGCAACCTTCCGGTTGCCGAACACCACACTTGCCCCCAGCTCCACTGCATATAGTGTACAACTACACACCTACGTATGGGAAAGGCTTTTTTTCTGCATGCTGTGATAATCCCTTATCAAATCCTTGTCAAAAATAATCTTATTTCATAAATAACTGAACATTCAGTTTATTAATTATAATGACAAGAGAGTGGTGTACAAGAATAACAAGGGACTTCTAAAGGATCTCAAACATCAACATTTATTTCACTATTGATGAAACTGTCTCAACAATAAACCACTTTGATAAAGTAGGCTGTCGAAGTTTCTAAAATCCTAACTGATTAAGAAAAAAATAAGATTGACCTTATGTTTATCTTTGAAAAGAGTGCCTATAAAATATCAAATAATAATGTATAACAACCCAATAGTAATATAATGAAATAGTGATATAAAATAACCTGTTTAAATTTTTTAAACTCTCCAGTACACACAACCCAAATACACCATTACAGAGACACAGAAATACTCATGCAGGAAGTAAACTAGGAAGTTATCTAGTTAAATGTTACTTGCTTAAATAAGAATTAGCAAACACATGAAATTTTAATGACAAGAACAGAGAATTTTCTTTGTTGGACAATAACAGGGAGTTTTCTGAGAGGTTCACTGATATCATCTGTTGAAGTAAAAAAAATCCTGTATTAGTGTATTACCGTGAGATTGTAAGAGAAAAAAGGAAGGATGACTGGACACACAGAAATGCGCGCACACACACACACACACACACACACACTAACCCTAAAAAGTAGTGCATATGAAGTTGAGTTTGTCTGTCTCGTTCCTGCTGACCCAGTGGTGGTTCCCTCCAGACTCTATGGCCCCAGAGGCCCTACTGCACCCCTCATTGCCCCCGCTGCCCTTGGCCCAGCGGTCATAGCACAGCGTCTCTCCACTCTCCACCCAGAACCAGAAGTCTGGGCCACACAAGTGGTACAGGCCCAGCCACACGTGGGCAGTGGTGGCGCTCCGGGCTGTCATCTTCACCCAGACATCCACCTCAGAGGAGGGCACAGACACCAGGCCCACATGGTGCTGCTGGCAGTAGCTGTGAGCCTCTCTCCATGTCAGGTTCTTACGGATCAGAACCAGCTTCTCTAGAGGGCCAGTGGAACCAAAGCAGAGATATTTATGTTGACTGGTTTGCACACATATACTGTATGTACAAATGTATGTGTAACCTACATACTTTATGGCCACACATGTTACTCTTTATTACATTTCTGTTAATATAAACAACACATCTTTAAGAACTTTGCGCCAAAAAGCAGGTGAAAGGCTATGAAATGAAAACTATAGCAGTGCACTGTCGTTAGATTAGTTCACTTTAGGCATAACAAAATGAACTTCACCTTCATAACATATGAATTGCAATTTTTGATTGCAGTTTGAATCAGTCCATTTGCCTTCATTGCCCATGAGTGCAGTCGCACAGTACAATTTTTCTCCCATGTTGTTGGGCTCTTTCTGTAACCAGAGTCTGAAGGAGGAGTTGCTGTTGTCCGACCATCTCCAGTCATTCAGATACAAACCAAGCCAGATGTCTTTGTGGTTTTTTTCATTCTTGATGTTTTGATTGTCCTGACTATTTTTCACACTAACCAAATTCATGTCACGGGATCTGCAATGATTCCTAGCTTCAGCCCAAGTTTGAGCCACAACGGTCTTATCATTGTGATTGTGCTCTAGGGGTATGGAAAATACACATAAGGTGTTAGAATATACTAGAAGGCAGTATAGCTATTTGTGCATGGCTAAAATATAAAAGGTTTCCTCCTACCTGGATAGCACATGAAACTAAATTTTTTGTTACAATTTTTGTGGCGCCACATGCCATCAGAATCCATGATGGCACAGCTCTCGTCTTCATCCTGACTGTCAGATTGTTCCCAGTTGGTGTAGTTTAGCTCACTGTCATCTGCTGACCACCTCCAGCTCCTAAACAGCCCTATCCAAGCAGTGCCATTGTAGCCGTTAGCTTTTTCAACAATTGTCTCAGTCTCCTGTATGCTGCTAACAGTGGCCAGGTCAGTATAATTCTCCCTACAGTATTGCTGGGCTTCCGTCCAGTTCTTGGGCTGGTTCACAAAGTGGTAACGCCTTGGGATGGATGCATGGATGCCTGTAAGAGAACATCACTCAGTTAGTAATATTAGGTACAGTGTTATTTGTTTGTTCATAGTAAAACGGCACTGATGGTTCATGTCAGAAGTATCATTAAAGTCTGAATTAACTTTTCAGTTTAGTCTGAATTAACCATTCAGCTTAGCTTTGTTCCACAATTTTAGTGGAGGACTTTAGATAAGAATAAGTTAGGCATCCCACCCCAACAGCCCGTGTTATCATGACTGAAATTTCTGTCTTCGTTTCAGTGCTGCAAAAAAGATGAATTTGTTCCAAAAACAACAACAACAACAACAAAAACGTAGATGCTTGTGTCCCATATTCTGCTTTGTTTGTCCCTGAAGGTCAATTTTTGAATATCATTAGGGGTACATAATGACACTCTTATACATTCTCACACAAGCATATACTCATAATCTAGATTAAAATATTCTTTCTTGTACATTTTCACACACATACACACATACTCTTAGAGATTCTAATACACATGTAGATTCTCACACACATTCACATACATTCTTATACATCCTCACACGTATACGCAGACCTGAGGGAACCAGCAGGAACAAGAGGAGATTCTCCATGATTGACTGATATGACATTTTTAACTTCCCCACTGCCAATATCACCACAGTCAGTGCCCCTGGCACAGTATTACACATTCATACCTATTTCCTTCTTGAGTTGTGGGGTAGTTTTGTTCACGTGATTCAGACTGACTATGGAAATGTAACAGAGTGGTGATAAACGACGGAGTAACAGAAAATCGAAATCGAAATAGAGGGCCTGAAACCTGAATATTGGAAAGATAAATGTTCACAGAGTTTCTGTATATGCTTACGCAGATAGGTAAGCTATACTATACCCAGTGTCACCCAAAACAGAAAGCCATGCAAACCAGCAAAGCCATGATGAGCCTCAAAACTTTTCAGTGCTTCTGTGACACAAAATGCACAGCATAATAGTGCTATATAATATTAGACAGTGAGCAAGAATGAGGTGAAATGACATTCTAATGTGTTATTTTATGATGGTATCTCATCATATGTGTGATCATGTGCGAGACAGTGCTGTGGGTGGTGTTTTTGGACTGTCCAGTAAATGTTACTTGCAACTTCATGACAAAGTAATTCCTGTACTGGGTTAAAGTGTTTTATGAAATGCATTTAATATGTAATATTTTCAATATTTTATGAAATATGTGTGTGAGTGTACTGCCTTGTTTGTGCTGGCTCTGCCATAATCATTAGATACCTATTTCTGTCTTGCATTCTTGCGTTTCTTCCTGGTTAAGGTGGTTTTGACTATGAAAATGTGTCAGGGTGATTAATAATGACACACAAATTATTTTCACAAAAACATGACAACCAAACCTTTCTATTTAAAAAATATCACAAACAAATACAGAGAAACTGAGAGCAATACACCAGCTCAGCAGAAAATGGTGAAACAATAATCTATTTTATAGCTGCTATATCACACTCAGAATTAAACGACAGGTAACACTTTACCATAATGGTACATGGATAACCATAAATTTATCATAAACCTATTATGGTTCATGTTGTAGTTAAAGCATTGATGCTTTAACTACAACTTATTCAAGCTTATTCATGTACCCTTATTGTAAAGTGTTGCCAAAAGATTTTTAAAAATCCCTCTACTCAGCCTCCTCATCACACAAAAGATCCTACTGAAAGATGCTGTATTTTTAAAAAGTGTGCACCACGTCCTTCGTAAAACAGTACACACTGCTAAAAAAAAAAAATCCAATTTTTTTACATGCTCCCAAATAGGTGACATTTTCACCTAGTGTTTGAGTGAATTCTCTCCATCACCCAAAGTGCACATCACTTTCTTCTTTTTGAACATACAACCAGCCCAAAGAGGGCTTGCAAACCTCTGGACCCACACACGTCTAATTTGGTTTCAGTAAAAATCAGGATTTGGTCGGGGAGGTGAGGGCAGTCGTTACGCGCCATGTTAAACAAGTGTAGTGTCATAAAATGGTGCTGTTAAAATGCCTGGCCTGAAAATGCCTGGACACAACCCAGAACACACAGATGGGCAAGGGGAGGGAGGAGCAGAGGTGAACCACAGGCCACAATATGGCTCAGACACACACACACATACACAGACACACACACACACACTTACCAAACAAACACCCTTACCCTCACCCTCACACACATACACACACACACACACAAAGCCCTGTGGCTTGCAATAACAGCAGAATGAGTTAGAAAAAACAGAGGATGGGTCCATTGGGGACATCAGACACAGAGGAAAGCTCACTCATAAAGAAGAAAGAGAGTGGGGTGTGTGTAAAAGAACGCTTTGGGAGAAACCAAGACAGAGAGACAAAGATAGAGAAAGAACGAGAGAGAAAGAGAGAGAGAGAAGAGAGAGAGAAAGAGAGAGAGAGAAAGAGAGAGAGAGAAACGTGCCACCAGCCTATAAAAACCTGGAGGTTAAGTGATTTAACTCCTAAGTCTGGCTGGTTGTGCCTGGTTGAGCAGGACTGTATGAGGCCATTAACATTCTGTAAGCTCCTCTGGACACAAACCACCACGGCACCGCCAGACACACAAGGCTGTGGAGGGGAATTAGCAAGACACTGACTGTGCCTATTTACACCGTAGATGTATTCTGTAACACATCACACTTGTAGGAGAAAGTGAGAACACTTAAGTTTGCTTGCAATGACCAGATGGGTATTTGGATGCAGGCCTTCACCAGTGCCAACTGAGGCCAACTGCCATGCTGGCAAAAGAGAGAGAAAATTGATATTCACTCTATTCAAAAATGGATGTCAAAAATGGTTCTTCTTTGGCCCACACCTCAGCAACAGATTTAGGGAAATCATGTAGTGTTTGTGCATCTCTCTCTCTCTCTCTCTATCTCTCTGCATACAGACAGACAAATAAACCTCTTCAAAACCCATACCCTCCTTTGCAGAGTTAACTGAAAATAAGTAACCATCAGTATGACTTTTAAAATCTCTGTTGACATTACTATTAAATGTCATTAAACACTCTCTGAATAATCTCAACATGTAGCCAAACATGTAGCATGTCTCAGCATGACCACCAACATGTTGTAACAGTACACTGTCATCGAGCAGATAATGATCTCTGGGTAAAAAGCTGATTGGCTTGTGATTGGCTTTAAGGTCCAAGCAAACTGAGGCTGAAGCGATGGGGATTATGACCTCAGTCAAGTGTAAACATAAACATGTCAAAGTATCTCTCATGACGAGTGTCACTTATGCAACACTGTAATCCCACTATAAGCCTCTGCCACTATTAATTCACATGGTGACCTGTATCTCTGACCTCTGACTTGCAGACAGTGTACAAATGTGAGATATAGGATACTGTGGATTAGTTTGAAGTGACGCAAGCCAGTAACATGCAGATACCATTGTGCGTACCACAACAGAGGGTGAAATTAATAAAACATTAATGTAATTTCAAACTGAAACAGAAACATAGGGACACATAGGGACAGGAAAACAATTTTGGGGTTGTCTGTTTGATATCTCATCACTTATGCAACTGTAGCAACTGTATAATAACCTATAACCATAAAACAAAACAGAGGTGTACACATGCGAGTGGTTTGCAAAGTATGCAAACACCTGTCTGTAGATCAGGTTGGTAAGGAAGTTTGAGCTAAAGGGTTAGTCAGGTTCAGAGTTGTGAATTCATCCCTCTAAAAGCAACAACATGGGCTAACCATTGAATTCCGTTTTTTCATGGATGTGAAAAAATGTGTTTACATACAGAAGCTTAAAAAAAAAGATTGGGGTTTCCCTCCCAGGTGAGGTAACGTCAGAGGTAAGCTCATCATCAAAACAGCACAGACTTTGACATCATCAGAATGTAAGGAGCTATCTGAGGACGGTGAGAATAGTACAGTATTTACTGCTCAAGGACTCAACTAGTATTTGGTGTCCTTGAAAACTGGCAAATCACAGCTGAAATTGAGAAACTAAGGAATCAAAATATGCCACGACAATGGTGTAATCATATAGGTACATTTATTTTTCAGCCACATCTTTGCTTTTGAAAATCCTTGTTAATCTTTCTCTCTTAACTCAGATATCAACTGGACATCCTGGATATTGAATGAATATTACACACACAAACAAACACACACACACACAAACACACACACACACACACATAAACACACACACACACACATAAACACACACATACACACACACACACACACACACACACATACACACACATAAACACACACACACACACAGCATACAAAGATGGAGCTGCTGTTCTTATAGTCCAGTCTTCTTATTCAGCAGTTTCAGTTTCATACCTGTAGGATAATGTACGTATGAGTGCAAGACAGCACATGGTCAAAGTATAAACAGTCTTTTAAAATGCAAATATTGGAGATTCACCACAAATCTACAAAGTCTTGCATGACCATTTGCACCAGAGCAAAAATTGCTGTTTTCCATTGAAAAAACATGAGAATTTTTTTACGTAAACAGGGCTATATCAGAAACTGGCCAGCCTCCAGAACTGGTTACCTAATTGGCCAGCAAAACAACCAGAATGTACACACAGGCCTAACAGTATACAACAAATTGAGGTCAATCATGGAGCACATGTTTTCCACCACCACTAATAAAGGAATAGCTACAGGCCCACTTACTGTAAGTCTGTCCTAAAATACACCTCGGTTCAACCTTTTGATCCTTTGATCCCTGTTCCTTGTCTATGTGGAGGTGTGTGTGTGTGTGTGTGTGTGTGTGTGTGTTAAACGATGAGCCTAAAAGAACTAGAAGATTCTCGGGGTCAGGTTCACATGGGTGATTAGCACCTGAGGGGTATAAAAGAGAGGGATGGCCAGTGAGGAAACCACCTGAGAGAGAGACTGCAGAAAGGAAGCTAGGAGCTCCTCAAGTCACCTTTGTTTCACACCTCAACAAGGTAAGGAAAATACTATAACATTTCTGGGACTGTTCCCCTTTGTTAAGGAATCAATTAGAAGTGCTGGATAGATGAATTCCAACACTAACCTACTTTAGTACTTCGGTACAACAATACAATTTACTTTTCACTCAGTAAAACAATGTTGATGTGGATGTTGATTGTGCAAGGAAATGTGGAAACTAAAAATAGCTGACAGAGAGAAAAGAGGAAGGGAAAGGCGGGTGTGTAGGAGCTACCAACTGAGGTGACATTACACACCAACAGGAGGTCACAGAGAAATGTTACGGTTATTGCATGTGACATGTGGGAAACAAACTGCTTAGGTCAATGAGACAAGGGAGAGATGCAGTGTAGCATTGTTGATCCATGCTACATTAGATATCATTTGGATCCGAGACTCAGAAGAATGCAGAGGAACAGCTGTAATGAATAAGAGAGAGAGCTGAAAGTAGATGAGTCTTCAAGAGCACCATCTGTGTAGCCTAGAATAGCACATACTACAAAAGTAAAAACAAACAAACAAACAAACAAAACAGGTAGCCTGACAAGCCAGACTACATCACAATGTCTAACCATGACCAATAGACCAGGTAGACCTTTCAAACTGGATAGATCTACAACCAATCAGAGTAACATCTGCAAAACAGCAAATACGTTCTTGTTTGAAATGAATGACCTTTATTGCTCAGCTATAAAAAAAGAAAAGTCCAAATCTAAAAAGCCAAATTCAAACAACTGCTATTCCTTGACCACTTAGTTGTTTTGCACCATCACAGCCCTGTCATTGTCGTGCTAAACCCGCCTAACAACTCTCTACAAAGATAGAGCATTGTGATTGGTCTTACCAAACCTGTGGTAGACCTGCTAAGGCTCCAATGGTGCGTGGCTAGACGTATCCGCTGAGCAAAACTATTTGCTACCGCTAGATTGCTAGGCTAGTAAACAGGGCGAGCAGGGGTGAGAAGATTGAGTGAATTCTTATTTTATCTAATACTCGCTGAGATTAGGGGTGGATTTCAATTAGATGTCCACAGTATATATTTAGATTAGATGTGTATATTTAGGCAGTTGTTCTAGGTCAGCAGTAAATACAACTGTTTGTGTGAGAGTGTTAACATTAAGGGACTTTGGTTAATTGAACTTAATCCAGCAGGATTAACAGTTACTTGCCCAATTGGAGTTAGTGAAGTCAACAACCAAGAAAGCACAGAGGGATTAGAGATTCAAACTGAGCCTGAGATTACATAACCCAAATGGAAGCTATATAGGGCACTCTATTTGTGCTGCTAGTTATTTTTAAATTTTTCATTTTTTGAAGGCTGATTATTTATTTGGTGCTCAAATTATGCCTAATTTGGGCATTTGAAGCTGAAAGATTCTTATTTTGCTCCCTGTCCAGAAAAGTAATCGCAATGGACCCCGCAGCAGCTGCCGACAAGAAGGGACCCCCAAAATTCAAGCAGAGGGCTGCCCGCACCTTCAAGAGCAAGGCCCCTAAACCTGGACAGAAGGGGTGAGTGAGACAGTGACCAAATAGCCAAGAGAGGTCATAAACATGAAAAAATTGGTTTGACATTTCAATTAATTTCTGTAATGCATAAACACCAGTTGAAAAATAAGATAAATTTCACATAATCTGTCTTAAAGAATTATAAAAGTACCAATGAAGGAATGGAGTTATTTATTATATTATATTTATAGTTAATTATTAACTTTGGTAACTTTTATTAACAGGTTCGGTGATGACATTCCTGGAATGGAGGGCCTTGGCACAGGTAAGAACCAATCCCTAGCTGCAATTTTTCAAACAGAAGTTTGTGTGTAGAGTAAATGAAAGCTCTTCAACCAACTCTATTCTAGCTGGATCGAAGAGCACCCCACTCAAACACATTTGACACGCGTGTTCACCATTCCCCTTCCCCAGATTTAGTGTGGCTCTTTGGCAGCATAGATTTTTTTTAGCCATGCCATAAAAAAATCTGTTTTGCTCTCTTCCAGACTTCACAGTGGTCTGCCCATGGGAGGCGTTTGGAGACATGGAGCTCAGTGATCTGGCTAAATACGGAATTGTATAGTTCCCCTCCCCAATATTCCCTGCTCCCTTTCCCTTTGCCATTCCGTACCTACCTCTCCTTCAGACAGGCCCCCCCTGCTGCCGTTGTGATCCACGAGTGCACATTTGCCCAGTCACATGATCAGCGGTGAACCACCGGTTATGGAAACACGGACAACAACGGTTTCAGCTATACAAATCTGGCTTCCACTTTTACGACCCATTATCTTTGTGGTTGAGTAAAGGAGAAGACTCTGCATACTAATCCAAATGTCTGAGCAGATTCGGCACATCGTGCTAACAGGGCTACTGGACACTATCTTGTGAGGGTATCTCAAATTGTGTTGCGATATCACAACGAGAATGAGACTCCTGTGATCTTGCCTTTTCCCCCTTTGTCCCTCCAAGGCCATGTAAATGCAGATGTTTATTTATGTACACAGAGTTTTATTTTTTATTGAAATTGGATTTGCTGTCTGATGTGTGATTTCCCCAGTATTTGACATTTCTCTAGAATCTCTGTACAACACCAAATAAATACAGTATTTTCCCAATACGGTCTCAAGGGCTCAACCTTCTTGACTTCACATCCAGTGCTTATACCATATGTATCCAGTACACACATGGTACTTCAATAAAATTCAGACTTCCTGTCAAATTCAACAAAAGCAATAACAAAACAAAACAAAACAAATAACAACTCATATTCCTGAACTCTAAAGAAAATCTTTACTATAATCAAAAACAGGACCATTAAAGGAAGGAGTGTAATTTGATCGGGCATTACCAGGACCATTAAAGGGAGGAGTGTAATTTGATTGGGCATTAATAGTTGAGGTCTAATATCAAGACTCTCAAGAATGAAGAGGTTTATCTTTCAATGTCAATGTAATCTTCCTGGTGACACACTAGAGGCAAGTAGAATGCATTGGCAGTGTTAACAAGTTGATCATTGCAGGTTTCATCTATGAGCGCAAAGGAAGGGATACAGGAATGAATTCTGTTCAGTTAATCACAGTGTCTGCGAAAGCACACAAATTGTCAGCTCTCCTTTAACGTCACTGGTGTGCAGAGAAGTATAATTTTTGGATTCACTTACTAAGCCTTCCCCTTAATGCCCTACTTAAGCAGCTCAAATCTGAAATACTAAACTCATGTTAACCAAGGACTTACATGCTATTACATTTCATGAAAACAGAGCTTTTTTTAAAGAATGCATATCATTAAGTTAAACAAAATGTGTTGCACCCTAAGTTGTAATTTGACTTCTGTGTGTTTTGGTGTGAAATATTCACCTTAACATCATCTCACTCACTCAAATGTTTTATTACAGTCAAATTATTACACCAGCACACTTTACTTTGTTTGTTTGCGAGTGCAGCGACGCTGCTAAAAATTTTGGGCCCTATGACAGAAAATTATTTTGGGCTTCCCAAACATTGATTATAGTATTAAAATGTTCTCTAGGGCCCCCTATCAGTGCCAGGCCCTTGGAATCATCCTAACTTTCCCCCCTTGGCGATGCCCCTGTGCGAGTGTATGACAAATTAATATTGTGTGTACGACTTAAGTGCTTACATTAGAATGCCTATGGATAGTGTAAACATACATGAACACATCATCAACAAAGGATGTTATCTGCCTGGCAGAATCAGCAGTGGGATAGAGGGAAGAGAGGGCCAGTCACACAGATAAATTCACACACAGATCTGTCAGTAGAAAGGAAATGCACAGGTAGCATGGTGCAGTATGTGCAGTGCTGTCATACATTTCCATTGCTTGACGCCACTAAAGTTTAGACTAGAATAAGGAAGGAAAAATCTGCCTCTGAGAATGTATCAGTCATACAATAACACTAATGAAGAAAACTCCAATTTACAGGTGAAGCAACATTTAGAGTAAAAAAAAAAACAGGTGCATAAAGATACAGGTATCACTATTTAAAACCTGGCAACCTCATGTTAATTAATCATCTAACCCCTGCTGGGTGCATGGCAACCAGAACTCCATGATGCATGAAGCCATCCTCCATGTATTTTCACATTTTAAATCAAAATCTGCCAAGACATTAATATGTGGGTCATGAGTCATCCAGTAGGGCAATGTACTGAAACATATATCCAAATCATCACAAAAAAGACTTACTGAACACAAATTCAAGATTCTACCATGGTTCCCCTGGATCCCTTGGATCCCCCCAATCTTAGCTGCATAGAAAACCAGGAGAATGCACAAGACAAGGAGTACCAGCAGGTTTGGATATATTCCTGCATATTCAATGAGGAAAGGTCACAAATCCATCTCTCATATTCTGCACTATTACTGCACGACAAAGAAGAAATAAAAGTTAACAGCTGTATTATTGGCAAATAGAGGCTCTACGGTGCTCTAAGTGTAGGGGTACCAGTAATTGTGGTGGCATATGCGAGTTTTGTTTTTTCCCCTCAAAGTTTTCATTGTATCTTGTGTCTTTTTTTGTAAGACAAAATGCCCATGGATGATTTCAAAAATATATTAATGCATATATTAATGAGGACAGTGAGGCTGTTGGCTCCTCTGAGGTTGCTCTTGAATCATTCAAGTTCAGAGCATATATTAAGCCGTCTGCTTAGCAGATTCAGTATGCTATAAGCTCTGGATTACCTTAAGCAGTATTACTCAAATCTGATAATGATGCAAGTTTTCATCTTGGCGGTGGGTGTTGGTCACTATGTCAGGCTGTGTGCTGTAGGTGGAGACGCAGTGTTTGCTAACTTTTTAACTTGTCAGGTTTGCTAAGTTTCTATTTTCACATAACATAAAACATAACATAAAACATAACATAAAGAGTCTGTGACCATTTCCACCATTTTGTGGGGCCAACTACAGCTGAGTATTAACCTTAACCATAACCATGTCTTCAGTCTCCTGGAGTCGCTATCAAACTACCTGCCATCATAGCTCTTAACATAAACACATAGTCTATATGATCCCAGCAGTGAGGCTTCGTGCACAGACGTGTCCCTGTGGCCCAATCCTCTTAATGTGTTGTTTCAGGGCCAGAGGGAGGCATGCAGGAACATATGCCTGGCCCGGTTATATAAGCACAGCAGCAGGCCTCAATGGGAGAGGGTTAAAAGGCTTCATTAGTAGAGGTCAGCACACCTACCTCACACCACCTCAGAGGGTTTGTTGTTGCCAGGTGTGTTTTTGTTTGTTTGTTTGCTTTCTTCTCTCATTGTATTAAAGTATTATTTAATAAAGGAATTAATTATGGAGTGTTCAATCTTACTTATTTTCATAACAATAACAAATGATAAGAAATAATATCCCCATCCCCCTTAGATTTGTATGAAAATATGCTGCCCAAGAGTTACTGATAAAAGTGAAGTTTTAGTGGATAAATTGGACAATCTTATCTTGTATTGCCTGGGGCATGCAAAAATATCTAATTACTAGAACTCAAATCTGATTGTACTGCTCAGCATGTGATGGAAAAGACTGTAGAGAACTGAAAAAAATATGATCATTGTCAAGTTCAAACAGATATCAATCTGTCTTCTATTATTAGCTAAAGTTACCATCCCTTAGGGAAGGGAAATAAAATGAAATGTAGCCAATTTCTCCTGGAGATGAATGAGCTCAATGTAACATCTGTTTAATGTTGCATAATAATTACTTAACACCAGTATAATGATTTAACTATTTGCTTGCAATATTGTAATATTTGCAACTGATTATTTCAAACCACCAAGAGGGAGGCTTTGTCTTGGAAGAGGAAGGTGAAATTAAGATATAGGTCTGGATAGTGGCCAAAATCTTGCGTTGATGGTGAACTGAGCTCAGTTGTGTCACAAAGACAAAGAGTTCAATAAGCTCCAAGTAATGTCAAAGAAAAGTTATAAAAAAATGTATTGTTCTTAGAGTTATGCATTTTTGTCACACTATTATGTTATCAGGGACATCTAAATAAAGATCTAAATTCAAGGGCACCTATATCACGTACATTAAAAGCCAACTTAAGTGAGAATAAACACCAGTGCATTGTGTTAAAACAGACACTGGCAACAAATAAGGGTTTGTCCTCTAATCACCCATGACCATTACTGATACCACACATGGCAGTGGCCTAAAGTGAACTTAATCAATCCAACGTGCAACATAAGACAGCTTAATCTTGCATAAGTTCACCCTAAAATACCCCCTCACTCAAGCATGTGATCTCTCTATTCGGTCCTATTGGAGAGGTGAGGGAACCTGACGAGACAACAGGAGCAGGCAGGGAGAGGGAGGCTGAACCTGCAGCAGGATCATCCACTGAGGGGTATAAAAGAAACCTGCGGACAAGCAGGCAGAAGGCGACTGAGAGACTGCAGAAAGAAAGCGAGGAGTTCTTCAACTCACCTTTGTTTTGCATCTCTGCGCTTGCTCTGCTTCCACGAGCAAGAACTCAAGCCAACTCTTCCAGCTTCGCTGAGAACCCAGGTAAGTTATGCGTGGATGTAAGACTGAGAATAGTGCCATAGAACAGATGGATGGATTTCTAGATTGTCTGCAGATTGTTGACAGGCCTCATACAGGAGAGCAAAAAGTTCCACGTCACATAACAAGTGTTCACTATGTAGTCCAGCAGTAAACACAAAGTGTAACAGACAGAAGCATGCAGTTACTATGGGTATGATTATACACAAAGCTACGAAACTGTTGTCCAACATGCAGTCACTAACAGAATCACTGTCAGAGCAACTGCTGCAGGGTGCATCAGATTTACAAAGAATAAAGTTGGGGAAACAACAGAACAGACAGAAACCCTTATAAGACACAAGACATAGAGAAGGAGAAGGGTTCATCATAGTGTTGACTGAGCAAACTACACTATTGCAAGCATTACTGCACTAAAATAATCATTATGATGGCTATATTTATCTAAAATACTACTTATCTGAATGTGGGCTTAATGAATGGCCTACACTATCTGGCTTTGACTTGCAGATTAATCAGTTCTTCTATTCTAATTCTTTTAATCAGTTCTATTTTTTTAAGATGGTATAGTGTTTTTACTCTTATTATCGGTCTGCCAGAGGCTTGGTGTAGTAAATAGCAAACGGTACCCTAGGTTAACGTCACTGGCATTAAGGCTCAATTTAAGCACAGGTATAATGAGTAATTAGCTTTGTGTGTACGTCAGTGAAGAGCTCAGTGATTAGCAATTCTGAGGTAATTGCTCACCAGGATTAGATGTTTTTTTCTTCTCTGGAACACTCTGTGATCTATCTGGGAGGCGTCAGGCTCTATCAAAACGTCTAATTATCGATTTCATATTCCTCACTGGTTTTTGTGATGACTGTTTGCATTTGCTCTGATGAAAGAGATTTGAGAGCAAAAGCTGAGATATTTTCCTTTTTGTTACTCACAGTAAACAAACGCAATGGACCCCGCAGCAGCTGCCGACAAGAAGGGACCCCCCAAGTTCAAGCAGAGGGCTGCCCGCACCTTCAAGAGCAAGGCCCCCAAACCAGGCCAGAAGGGGTATGAGAATCCAAATGTGCTACTAACAGCAGAAAACTGAGGGGAAAATATATTTATATTCTGTATATATTTTTGATCATTTGAGTTTTATGACCATTTGATATTTAATGACGAAAAATATAATGCTCATTTTTTTGTGGAACGGCTTATGAGATGAAAATGACATTACTTCTTAAGCAAGTCTTATTACTGTCTTAAATTAAAAAACAAATTTCCTTTTGTTGTTCACAGGTTTGGCGATGACATCCCAGGAATGGAGGGGCTTGGCACAGGTGAGACAGGAGCATTTCATTTACACTGTTTAGACTATTTTAAACTATATGAGTAGATAAGAAGATACACAGAAACACTCTTTCATTTTGACAAGGACAAAGCACTTTGGCACTTGGCAGCATATATTTTTTTTAGACAAGCATAGCTAAATCTCTTTTTGTTTCTCCCTCTTACAGACTTCACAGTGGTCTGCCCATGGGAAGCGTTTGGAGACATGGAGCTCAGCGATCTGGCTAAATATGGAATTGTGTAGTGGCCCCATCCTTTCTGTCCTCCATCCGTCCCTGTTCTCTCCTCCACACCTGCCTCTTCTCCAGTAGGGCTAGCCATGGCCCTGCTAAAGCTGAAAGGTTTCTCCAGTTAATAAGCATGCAGTCACCTGCTCCGCCAATGATCAAACCGTCACCGAGCAAGCATGGCTGACAGCAACCCATCAATACAATAGCTACTGTCTACAGCAATTTTGGATTGAATTCAGATTTGAAAGTGGATTAGGCTGAATTGAACAACCCTTCCACACCCCACCTTAGAGGAATGGCCATTAGAAAACAAAGGGAAAGTCTACTTAAACATCTGTACAGCACCTTGTTACATCTAGTGGTCAAGTAGAGTAATAAAAGTCTATCCTTGCGTCATGCCATTGTACTGATTCATGTTTCTTTAAAAATGGTGCACAGTCGTGCTAAGGATGTTTAAACATTGCTGTTTACAAAAAGGGCTCGACAAAACTGTTGTGATGTCACAGCGATGAGGAGTTTCCACACCCCCTTCTTTTGCCTTGCTCACTTCTCCCCTCTCCCCATTCATAGTGTTCAGACAGAGGTTGACATGAACATGCACAGAAGTTATTTTTTTAAGAGTTATGAATGCATGTGGATTGTGTAATTGCTATATGCTCAGTACTGAGTAATCAATGGAATACCATGGCTGAGCGTTGAAGAGAAAGTTGCAGTGTCAAATAAAGTCAGTGTTTTCCCATAACTATTGAAGTCCATTCTTTTTTATTTAATGAAGCATTAAGTCACTGATCAAAAGATTGATGCCGTGTGAATCAATCCATAGCCCTGTTGTATTACAAAGTATTACAATAATTTCTTGATTTCTTAATGCAAATGGAAATTATTTGAAGTGGTTCAGCAATGGCAGCACAAACTACAATATACCTGTGACGAGGTGTCCTACTCTATCATCAGTAAGATCTCACAAACCCAACTCTTTGGAGTCTATCTCCTTTTCTGACACATCCAGCATGCTGAACCTGCTCTTACCATGCACTTCCTATTACTATATCCTGCTACATCCCATTAGAGTACATATAAGAGAATATAAGAGTACTTAAAATATACAAGAGTAAAAGAGTATAATACTCTTCTGCTCTCTCATCTTGTACACTCTTTCTCTGGTTGCTCTGCACTCCTGTCCTCTGGAGGCTAACGAGGCTAATGACATCTCCGATACAGACCCAGTAATCTATCATATTTTCTGACCTTGGCTTGTCTACCTTTTCATGGTGGTTCACAATGCAGTGCAATTCATTTGGATAAATGTAGCCTAATTAGCAAAGGCCTATGATGATTAGGAAACAAACACCATCCCTTGCTTTGCATTTCTTGTCTTCTATGTCAGCAAACGTTTAAGTCAAAAATGGCTTGGAAACAAAGTGAAACTGTCAACTGCATTGTAACAAAAATAGTAGGTTAATAAACAGAAACCATGTTCTAACAGGTCTCTCAATAGTCACACAATAGTAACTATCTAATAGTAAGTAATTGTGCTTTTACATAAAAAGTTTTTATTGTTGTGTTGTGTTATTTCCACATTCCATGCCCAGGATAGAATAACAGGGAGAATAGTATGTGCATGTGTGTGCTTTATTGGGTCCTGAAAAAATGCATGATTTCCCTATGGTTATAGGCTACAGTATTTATCATGATGCCTACAGCATTTTGCTCTATAGTGTTTTTTTTCTTTTAGTATATACTGCTTTCTAATATGATTTTAATATTTAAATGTACTATAATGTGCACATGAGAGTGATAGAGGACACACAATTGATTTTTGTATACATTGTGGTTTTTTTTTTCAATTATGGCACTTCTTATGCAACAAATGCATCACATTATTGCAGAGAACTGATCTTCCATGCATGGCCTAGATGGAAGATTTGCTATTGTGAGCTGATGCCCTGAAAATGTAGCTTCTGGGGAAGCTACCACACTACATGGCCATAAAAATAACTAAACTAATGAAGAGCTACCAGACTCAGAAAATAGCATCACACGCTACTCAAAAATGTAGTTAAACGAGTAGCTTTGCTACTTGTACTGAAGCTACTGCCCAACACTGTATACTTAACGTTTCTTTTAGGGGTATTTTCACCTGGTCCAACTTGCTGTTTCTGTCTTTAAATTGTAGAGCTCCCTAAATTAGCCATGGCACAGCTAAATAAACCTGATCGCTCAATATAGCGAACTTTAAATAGCAAATCAATCCCATTGGTGTGCCAAGATAGGCCTGGCTAGTGGCCACTACCTTGTACCACTCCAGCCTGAGATAGCAGAACAGCAAGAATAGCAACCAAATGCAAAGCACGCAAGTAACCGTAGCACTAATTTAACCCAATATATTTAAACCAAATAATAACCTGATAGTTACATGTGGCTGTAGCTCTTTGTGGCTGAATTTGTTGTAAACGACTGCTGAAACAATGCTTCACCTCTAGGTTTCATTAGTGCAGCTAAGTGTGATAACCTTGTGTGCACCAAAATGAACATGAACCACAGAAATCAAAGGAAAGTGCTGGCTAAGGATAAGAAAATAAATTGCAGACAAGCATGGTATGGGAAACTGAAAAACGATCAGAATATTGTCAAGCCACTTGAAGTTTAATACCATTGAGGTGAAGACAGATTGCCGAAGAGCAGTTCAATGGTGAACTACAAGGTCAAGGTGGTGATGTGGTGGTGGCACACTCTCCATAAAGCTTGGTATCTCAGAAACACTCTAAAATTGATTAAAGTGTGATAATTATACCAGATTTTCTGGTTAAGGATGTTCTAGAATAACCTAGAAAACTTCTAGAATTTTCCAGCTCCTGGAAAACAGTCCTACTCTTGTCTAGGTGAGATGAGTCAAGAGACACTAAGTCATGAGACAAATCTCATAGTGTGAGCTTGTTTTTCTCACTAGAGACCTGGGTCAATGGATCAGGGGATTCCATTTTCCTAAGCTCAAAGATCCTCATAACCAGGGGCAATGAGAGTAGGGAGGACTGTGTTGGTGGAAAAGACCCTCACAGTAATCTCATCACATTATGAGTTTGACATCAGCAGAAAACGTCAAGAGCCAGCCCATGACGTGAAGCCTTTGAAAGACCAGTTAGTGACTATATGACGTGTTTGTAAAGACACACAATCATTTTGAAACTGAAGAAAATACAAATGCTAGGCCTTAATCAAATCTTACTTTGACCCATGAAGTCATGAGTCTGTTTTAAATGTTAAATGACTTCCTGCAGGGTAATGTAAGTTCATTACACTAATAATCATTAGCAAAATGCCATTGACCAGACACCTAACTAACAGGATCGAAGAATCACGAAAATCCAATACTTGGCCAGCAGTAGCCAAGTAACATGCACTGCAAGATGTATTGAATTCACTCACACTGACTTCCTGCTTCTAACATTCAATGAACAAAATCATCATGACCAAGTAGAATGAACCCACAGGCATTTTGCTTACTTGTGTGTTTTCGAATCAAACTAGGTGAAATTAGGTAACCTGGCAGTCAATGCGTGCTAAAGGTGGCAAGTAGTCTCTACCACATGTCACCACACACACGCGTAGCCCAATCCTCTTACACGACATTGGAGCCAAACATGCACGAACGTGTCTACTGTTAGGTGAACACCAGAGACATGGTGAAAAGTCATCATCAGGTAACAAGGTGAAAATTCAACATCTTTTAAATATCATCAGGTATCATTTTGAAATTGTAATAATATCTCAAGTCATTTTTTATGGATTAATGCATGTGAAAATTGAGAAGAATGTTTGATGATCTACCCATAGCATGTGAGAGGGGCATACATGACCTTACAAATGTCTGACAACATTTCACTGAATTGAGCCTACAGCAAGGTTTTCTGAAACTGACTTTTGTTTTAGTCACATGGCAAAAAATACATATAGGCCTACTGTGATTCCACTAGATCATATGATGTCCAGAGAAGACCCTTAATCAATACCCATCCATCCCTTTAGTCAGAGGACACAAGTCCATTATCCATAGGCCTATTTGACATCATGCCTTGAGATAAGGGGACATTAACACAAAATTAACTTTACCTTTGTTAACCAAATCAATTACATATTGATAATAGCATAAAAATATATTATAATGCAAGACATGCACAACACATCATTAACTGTCATCATATGGCACACGGCACAGCATAAAAACATCATCAAAATTACATCATATCAGTTTTGTCAGTTGACATTTAAATGACACGTGTTGATGCTTTGACTGACACGGACCGAGTGCTCCTTAATTATCCATTACCATGACATAATAAACACGATATCCATCAGCATCACCATGTCTTCCCACACACACACACACAGCAGGTGCACATGTCAACTCTCAGGTTATCTAATGAATACACACGACAGCTAAATCTCTCATAAGTACCACCCTTGATGTATTGAATAGTCAGTCCTCTACGTGATGGGAAGGGGGATTCTGAGGCCATAGTGGGCCGAACCTGATGAGGGATTAGTTCCTGACGGGTATTTAAGACAAGGACAGGCAGACAGGGGAAGCTCGGAATTTGGAGACCGCAAGAAGGAGACTTGAGCAACCCTACCTTTGGACCTTTGTGAGTGCACCTGTCCCAGTGACAGCACATTAAACCAGCTCTCGTAGCTTCGCTAACTACAAAAGGTAGGAAATGGCTACTGCTCTCCTCTGCTCTTTTTATGCCCTTTAAGTTGGTGTTGTGGTGTCTAGTTGCTGCCACTGAAAGCATTGCAGCACTGATGTGAGCGCCTTTCTGATTATTATGCAGTTGCGAATGCCAAGGTGAGGACTGTATGCAGATAGAGTGACTTAAAGAGACAGCTGAGTCCTGTTCACTAAGAGGCATCCTTGCTATAGAACATGCACTAATGCACAGAGTAGCAAAGATATGTGAAAGATGGAGGGATATAGGAGGTAGCAGGAAAAAGAGAGAGTAGGGATAGAGATAGAATGAGAGTGAGAGGGAGTGAGGGGGTTGAACTGAGGTATAAGCATTCTTTGCACCCACTGTCTGTGCAAAACAAGATCAATGATCTTTCACTTGACAACTTGGCAAGATGTTGAGAGGCAGGCAGCGTTGTGTATAGGGTATTCAGTGGGGCTTAAGGGTGCTAGAAATGGCAACATGTAGAATATGAAGAAACAACCAAAGTGATTGTAGTGTCAAAGTCTCTGTTTTGTGTTGTACTGAGTTCTATTCAAGTTAACGTACAAAGCAAATATCACCCAGGTTGGGCCGTCCGTCATAACACCCAGTATTGCATGTGATTTCTTTATTTACTTTAATGCAAGCCACTGCAAGAGGTCAGGTAGCTGCGTTCAGGACAACTCGAACCCTACAGAGTGTCACACAGCTCCTTCAGAGTTGGACCATAGATCATGTCTCTAAACCTGACCCTGCCAGTGAACTCCATCAGCCCATAAGCTAGCTTAAGATTTATTTTGTAAGAAGATTTCAGCAGTCTTCATGTCTTGCCACGCACAAGAAAAGTCACAATCTCACTGTATTAAGAAATTAGGTAACACTTCTGTGTGGTTGCGCGAGGTTGGATTAGACTATAAATAGCCTGTTGCAAAATATAGAACATCTTTTGGGGTCAGTGTTAAATTTAGTTGGTTATGTAAGAGAATTAACCAGAAGATTCAACTTTGTTTAACCTGAGGCGTCAAAATTAGCACTTAAGATGTGCTCACACTGGGTCAGAGAAATTAGGAGTGAGGAGATGGATGAGCACGGATTAACAGATTTGACAGCAGCATGAGGCAAAGACTCAGATTACATAGCATTTAGTGGGAGCTATTCACATAGACGTGGAAGCAGTTACAACATTAAGACAGAACCCAGCAAATGCAACATATTTAAGGTCTAATCACTTTCTTATCAAACAGAGATATTAGTGATTCCACAACTCTGAGTTGGTTTGAGTCAGCGTATGGGGACATTCTAAACTGAACTGCAACCCCCCCCCCCCCCTTTAGAACACCAAAGCAATGGAGAACGCAGCAGCTGCCGACAAGAAGGGACCCCCCAAGTTCAAGCAGAGGGCTGCCCGCACCTTCAAGAGCAAGGCCCCCAAACCAGGCCAGAAGGGGTGAGTTACAGACCAGTCACCACACATTCCAGATAATTCTCCTATAACATCAATCAGCCGTAGTTCTATAATGCCTTGCCTCAAGGGGATACAAATACAACAGAGGATGACCAGATCAGTTTACCAACTATCACCATTTTTGTGAACACCCTCATTTTACATTGTTGCATCTTGAGTTTTACTGATGCACTTCTGTTGCCCACAGATTCGGAGACGACATCCCAGGAATGGAGGGACTTGGAACAGGTAAGACTCTCTTTATGACTTTCACATGTTATCACTGGCCTTAAAGCTAGCACTGTTTATGCAAGACAAAGGACACAGAAAAAATTGAAAAAATTCTGACCATAGTTAACTACGCCTGACTCTTGCCTCTGTTCTCTCTCCCCTTCTTACAGACTTCACAGTGGTCTGCCCATGGGAAGCGTTTGGAGACATGGAGCTCAGCGACCTGGCTAAATACGGAATTGTGTAGTCCCCCCCTCCTCCCCCTCTTCCCTTAATTCCTCCCTCCCTCCTTCTCCCGCTCTACGCCTACCTCTTCTCCGGTGAGGCCCATAATGCCTTGCTGTCATTACAGTGCATGGCTACTCAGGAACTTGTTTGTGTTGATCGTTAGCTCATTTGGTCACCGACCAGGCAAATGTGAATTAGAAGAACAGTTGGCAACGAACAAGGCAAGCTCTCTTATCTTTAAGCAACACAGCATCACTTGAAATGTGCTCACCGCCCCCTGTCCAAGAAACAGTGTCCAATGAAGAGTATTTTTGTGTTTCCAATGGGAAAGGATCTTTTGTTGCACCTTGCATGCGTCCCTTTATGGTGTACCTAGTGGTCATCATGGGGCACCAAGTTGTTCCTTTTCGGCATGAACCGCTGCACTGGTGATATCTTGTTTGTTGATGACGGCTATGTATCGACTAAGCAAAGGAGTGACCTCCCACACCCTCACTCCCATACTTACCCATCCTTTCTTTGCCTTGTCCACCCTCACCTTCTCTCCTTAAAAAGCATTTATATCATATCTGATGTATTTTAATCATGTGTGCACTGAGATACTTTATTTTTATGAGTGTGTGTGTGTGTCAAACATGTGCAATACCTTTCCCTCAAACACTGAGTGTTAACCACACATAGACCCCTATGGGATACAGCATTGAGTGTTCTCCAAATATAGACCCCTGTAGGCTACAACATTAAGTGTTCTCCACACATAGGCCCCTATGGGCTACAGCATTGACAACTGAGTGTGAAACACTGAATAAAATATATTTTCCCATAACCTCTGGTTGTTTGTTGTTATTGCACCCATAAACAAGGTGTCCGGGTGTCCATATTAAATGTTCTTGCCCTCAGTAGTCCCAGACTTATTAGATAGATCAGAGACTTTACAGTTAAATCACAGTATTTGGTCTTCATTCAATATCATTACAATGAAAATGTGTCATTGGAAAGCGATCACATTTAAGTCTAGAGTCAGTCCTAATCAAATGATTGACTGACATTCCACGAAGTTAGCAGTCCTCCATGATGACCTCTGCTCTTCAGTCATCACTACTGAAAACAAACACTATTGAAACACTGCACACCTTACATGAAAACACAGGCAAGAAGCAGGCAAAACTCTCTCTATATAAAAACCGTTTATGTGGACATTCAGTTACAAAGAACAACACAAATGGCATCGGAGTTGACAGGAGTTCAAATTAAAAAACAATATATAGAGAGATATTAAAAAATAAACATAATAAAAATAAAAATAATAATAATAATAGCCACGTGCATTATGAACCAAAGGCTAAACATTACAGTAAGGTGCAGAATGAGGATATATAGGAATAACGGAATCTTCCACACTGTCACAAGCCAATCAGCTGCAGTAGCCATTTAATTAAAAACGGAAATGACTTGTACAAATTGCCGTAGTACCATCACTGATAATATGTTAACACATTGGCTTCAAAGACTGGGCTAGCATTTTTTTTTAACCTACAACAAAATGGCAAAAGGTCCATCTTAAAATACCAAATATGGGGATCCTAAAAGTATATGACATGTTGTCATTGCTTTCCTGTTTAACACTGAAAGGAAGAGGAGTATAAGTGGCAAAGTGCCTAACTCAGGAAAACATTAAACCATTAAGCAGAAGAAAAATATTGTAGCAGTCAAATTATTGTCTTCTATCATATTTAAATTGACCTCTATAAAATACTCTGGTTGACCGTGTTGTCAGAGGAATAAACTACCTAACCCCAAGTTACAAATTGATTTCACATTTTATTTTCTCTTCACCTATGCTCCTATGATGAAATGAATCAAGTCCTTTTTCAAAGTCAGCGAAAAATGGACTTGTATCATGCCCCTGGTCATAACTCATTTCAGAGGCCTATGTCTACTGTAAACCTTGAGTATATAAAAGTATTGTTCATTATTTGCTAGCAAAACCAAAACACTCTGGCTCTCTTGTAAAGGTATTGAAATATGGCTCAATCCAATAATCCTAAAGTCCTACTGACAGCGAAACTACATCCAGGTAGGCCAGTCCACTGCAAACCACAGTAGGGGGGGTCTCCACCATATAGAACCCCTCAGCTTATCCGTTTCACCCATCCTGACAGAACCAGGACCGAGCACAAGGTCTTTCAAAGAAAGGATGGCATTTCAAAATAAAAGCCCCATCTGCACAGAGATTACACACACAAAACAAAAAGAAAGCGAGAAAGAAAAAAAGCAAGGAGGAGAGGAGGAGTGCAAATATTTGGATGATTTCTCCATTCTACAGATGCAGTAAGAAAACAAGCATTAGGAAAACTAAGGAGGATCGTATAACAACAATACTCAGGCTGCTTTATACTCAAGACGATGGACTGCAAATGTGCTTTTGACGCATCTTTGGAACCAAAATTGAAAAAAAGAGAAAAACAAAAGCATTCAACATTCAGGATATAGATATATAAAAAACAATGAATCATTTACTTTTCATATTTTAAATAGGATATCATAGTTTCTTTCTTTCAATGAATGTTGGCAGCTACTTGCATACATAATCAACTACACTACTGTTAAAATTGGGAAGGGAAGAATGCCCCAGGTACTGCATTCTGGCTAAGAAAAAATAGTTTTATGTAAAACTGCATAATTTAACAACTGTGCATTCTCAAAGAAAGAAAACAGGCCTAAATTTCTTTTCTAGAGGGAGTAACCTGATCAACAACAACAAAACATAACTGTACAAGTGTGAAGGAATACAGTTATGGCTTTCAAGGCTTAATTCTTTCTTTATCCTTTCTTAACATAGGGAGCTCACCGTCCTCTCCATTAAATTATTTTAAAGAAAATTATATCTATTATATCTGTCACTAGATTCATTTAATCTTTAAAAGGGGTACTGATAATTAGAACCATAATAATAATAATAATAATAATAATAATAATAACAATAATAATAATAAAAATAATAACACTATTCTTTTTGTCTAATCTAGTGTGTTTGCATATGATATCTATTCAGTTTTAAAGGTTTGCATTTCAAGAGACCACAAAATTTGAGGTAAATGTACAACATAATTCTTTTTATAGCAACTCAAAGGAACTCAAAGAGAGAACATGTGGTAGAGCAAACCTCTAGCGCTCTTTTCCTCGAGGCCTGTAACAAACTGTGAGCATGTCGTCACTCTGGTGTGAAAATGAAATCAAAGGATATTTCCCAAGTCCTCAAATGGGTCGGTGTTGCACCTTTTTAGCGTTGTTGTCATTTTGTGTGCTCACACTTCCCCAAAACACCCAGCCAACAGACACGTTTCCCTTCCCGCGAGCTCCTCGCCCCTCTCCGCTGGTGTCCATGGAAGCCCAGGTGGCCTGCGAGTTTGAAGTGGCGTCATAGCGACGGACACGCAAAATGGCCGACCGCACCTATTAGTCCCCCCCCCACCTTCTGCACAGGGTTTCGCCAACGGTGAAAAGTCCATTTTTGCCATTTATGTGCAAAAAACACAGTTCGTTGGAAAACTGGAAGAATTTGAGGCCATAACTGCATGCGTTGGTGCAGAGATACAAGTCATACAAAGGAATACTTGTTCTGAGCTTGGAGCCGTGCATTTATCAAGACAGCCATTTTTTTTCTTCTTCTTTCTTTCATTTTTTTTCTTCAAATTAAATTGGTGCTTAACTGTTTTCAATATGGAAATAAACTTGCATTGTGTTCACAACTGTTTTCCTTACTTAATATATACTGTTGTACCAAGAGTATGTGCATCTGATATAGTATGAGTCCTACCAAGACCACAGAGACAGCTGCAACTGCATTCCACAGCTGCAGGGGGAGCTCTTTCAAATCAGTTAGAGTATCCAAATAGGAGAGGGGAGGGGACATGTTCCTGGAGATACTCGGGCATTATCAATATGGAGAAAATCGACTGTATCCACCTCTGTACAATGTGGCCTGGGGGAAAAAAGAGAGAGAGAAAACAGAAAAGAAACGTTATTAACAGAAAAGTCAGTTATTCTATCAGTTTTTTTTTCTAAATTTCAATTTGGATTACACACACAAAAAAAGCCCAGTGTTGACGTATTATAAAAGAACAGACAAGGCTGTGCAGACAGACTCTTACCATTGCTCCGACTCCATATGCTGCCGCTGCAGCTGGGGCCAGGGCTGCGTGATATGGGTCCGCAGTGTACACCCGTCCGTACCTACAGGGGGAGAGAAGACAACTCAATCCCAGCACCCAGCTCAAAGCTCACATTTACAATAAGTACATCAGTATATGACGAAATAGCTTGTACAGCACTCTGAGTGCTGGGATATAGGGCTGCATGATTTCAGGAAAATATCAAATTTCATTTGTTTATTATTTATTATCACTTTCCTCTTAATTGTTGGGCAAGTTGAGCAATTGTTTTGTTGTAGTTGTTGTACATTTATTGTCCTGCTGCTACATACTGGTACATGTGTTTCCACATCACCTCTGATAAACCAAAAATATGCTCTGCTGAAAAATCTATTTCAGCCCTTGCAATGTGGTATCAGCTCAAACTGTGACTTTTCACAAGATCACCTTATTGGAAGGATGGTAAAATTTTTTCACGTCAGGATTCCTATTGCTCAGTAATACTACTGTAACCCAGGGTTATTTTATAACCCCTGCTGAATAGACTGGGTACTGCTCCATGTGCTAGTAGCAGTTTACGTTAGCTGAAGACCTACACGCTGCAGCTACAGTCTCCTGGTTTACACACAAACAAGGCACTGCTAGTTATTTTCCACTGAACATTAGATATTGCTACTTTGTTTTATTTACATGATTTGTGTGAGATCACTGAGTGGGTAGACCTAACTAGACCTAACAGCTGGTTGAATAAATAATTATCATAGGTCAAGCTCATGGTCAGTTTCGCTGTCAACCTATCAGAGCGCACAGTGGGTGGGATCTGCTGGGGGGAAGAGGGGTAACATAAGCACACCCACAGACTGCAAGAAGATTCACGTGAAAGAATGAGATCCACATGACAGCGCTGAAATAAGTTGCTGCTACTTGCACAGCTGACAATCTCTTATTAAGTAGACACTGTGTGTTTATATATTATAGATTAAGTAACTACTTCAGTATTTTATTATATTGTGATATTTTTACTCTGTCTCTTAATTATATCCACTCTCTTTTTAAATACTGTCTCAGTGTCCACTCACTGGTTACCATAATAAGTTCATGTTATAGTGTATTGTATGGGTGGTTAAGTGTCATAGTTCACTCATAGGGTGAGAACCTAACCCACTGACCCAGGTTACACTTACCACCCTCTGAGGGAAAAGAAGGCTATACTAACTATAAAGAAATATACAGTATGACAAGACCTGTGAACTTGAGGGAAAGGCCTGCATGGTTGTAAGATGTACCAGTAACATAGAGACAGAATTTGGAATACCAAGGATAATACCAAGTGGCACTATCAGAGTGGGTCTAAATGATGAGCTAATAGGAACTGGGCTAAAGATCACACCCTTCCATGGAGACACAGTCAAACACTAATAAACAAGGGGGAACTCCTCTTCATTAGTGCCGACTCATCACTCCAAACTGTTCAAGCACTGTGACATTAGCAGCCCTAGTCCTGGCCACTGTCCTAACTACCCTAGTCCTAGTCCTAACTCTAATCTTAAGCCAAACCAGGAAGAAAAAGTATTAGCAGCAGCAGCACTGAAAAAATGAAAAGGAGATCTCTCTTCAGTGGTGCTGTCCTAGATGCTATGTAGCGTTAGCGCTGATGCTAATCCTTACCCATCACTGTAGGCAGCAGCAGCAGCTGCTGCGGCAGCTGTGGGCCCCGCGGCTACGGCGGCCGCCGGCTGAGCATACCGATACGCTGCGTAGCCACCCTGAAGGAGAGAAAGAGGGAGAGGAGGTACAAAAACAGGGAGAGAGGGAGAGAGAAAAAGATATGTATATATATTTTAAGGGTATTGTTGCATGGCTTTCAAATGAAACTGTAGCCTAACAAGCCTTTTGTTTTGTCAAAACACCAAGCAAAATAAATAAATGAAAAAAATAAAATAAAAATGAATTGCTATACAGTAGCGGGTAACAGGCAGTAATGTACAATCTGATGCAAAATCATTCAGAGAACATGGCTGAAAAATCTGGTCATGTGTCTCTTCCTCTGTGGCAAGAAGGCTAGCGGCACCTCTCTGAACTTCACATTGTGTGTGCGTGCGTGTGTGTGCTTGGGGCCATTTTCCTCACTGATCTGGGATCTGGATCTTGTTTTGCCACAGAGGGAGAGGCAAACCGTGACTTAATATAGCTGAAAAGAGGGCATCGCTTTGTGTCATCACCCTCCACAACCCCAATGCACAGGTACAGAATAAACAAACAAACAATCAATAACAAATAAACATTGTGAGCAAGTCGTTAACTGGTGCCACATCAACGGAAAAGACAGAGAAGGAGGGGGGAGTCATTTCAAAAGACACACACACGCACGCGCGCACACACACACACGCACACACATGTAGCCACAACCAGACACAGACCGACAAGGACTGATCGAGAGAGACAGACGGCATGCAAACCCCAAACAAAACAAAAACCTCATAACAAAAACAAGAAAGAATAACAGGCAATCCTTATCACACACACCACTGCATTCTATCCTATGGGCAGCCTACAACAACTCCCAACATTCCTACACACACCTGCCAAAGAAAAGGAGAGAAGGAGGGAGGGAGGAGAGGGAGGGAGAAACAGAGATATGGATGGAGGGGGGATGGATATTACAGGGGGAATAAAAGAAAAAAAGAGTTGAAGGAAAAAATAATAGGGAGGAGAAAAAATAGGAAGAGGAATCTGTTGGGTAGGGAGGTCATTGGGGAAGGGTGAGGGAGGGATGGGTGGATGAAGAAAGACTAGAAAGAGAGACAGAGAGAAGGACAGGAGCGAGAGAGAAAAAGGATAAGAGGGACTGGGAAGGATAAGTGTGCCTGCATGCTGACATTGATTCCAGCTAGCATGCCACAGGTGGACCAGACACAGGGAGATACTGGGAAGGGGTCAGAAGGAGATTGATTTCCCATCTCTGGAGGAAGAGATCTTATCTAACCAGAACCGCCGTTCAGTGGTTTATGTCTGATAATTCTGCTTCAAAGGACTGGCACTATTAATTCCACGGGGCCAAAGTGGTTCATAAATTGATATTTCATGTCCAGGGTCACAAACTTTTAAGTCATCATTTGTGATATCGCTGAGAGACAATAGGTTGGTATGTTCAAAATGGTCTTAATCTTAATATATAGTTTTGAATAAAAAAGGGAAAAAAAATATAACAAAGATTGTCAAAATCCTGCCTGCGGTAAGGGAATATATACAGATTTAAATCATTCGGGATTTTCATCTTTGATTCTTTTTTTAATTATTATTTATACATGTTCTCCCCCTTCCACACCTCCGCCCAAGTCAGACTGTGGTGAGTTAGTAGAAAACAACAAAACAGAGAAGCCATTACAGTCTCAAAAAAATGGCCGAGAGTCGTATGTAAATACTGGAAGACAAATAAAAGGATTGATGCACACTGGCTTTCAGGATGACCCCTACCTGTGGCAAACTGGCACTAACCACAGACTCCTCAACCACTACTCTACAGAGAGAACAGAAACAGCTATTGGCAACCTGGAAACTGGTGCGCTTACACACACTCTCTCTCTTTTTCACACACGCACACCACACACACACACACATACACACCACCACACACACCACACACACACACACACAGTTCACAATTATACACACACACACACACACACACTCACAAATACACAGAGACAGTCAATGGCACGCTACACACTATAGAGCAAGACTATTCGTGAATAGACTCGGCTTCTATGCATAGTATGAGGTAATGTTTAATATAGTGTTGAGTGTAAAGGCCATTTCTAGCAGAATTAATTCCCAAACTGTTTGGCTGTGAGGCATGAAATGTTCAGTATACACTCACACCGGCCTGTAAGAAATGTATATGAAGCATATATGTCTATATATTTTTACATGTATGGAGCTGGTAACATAGCTCTGTGCTTGTGTGGCACCCATGCCCATGAAAGCAAAGATCAAAGGGTCACTTCTATGACAGGTCAGAAAAATAAAGGTGAACTCTATCATTTGAGTTGCGCTTAAAGAAAAGATCTTAGTCTCACATTCACAATTAGACTGCTCCATATACGATCATTTTTCCACACACCTCACACTCTCAAACACACACTTGCTCTCCAAAGCACTAAAAAAGACTGAAAGAAGGGGTGGAGAGAGA
>PYXC01002373.1:487500-497500 GCA_015244755.2 Tenualosa ilisha
CTTTACATGACTAATAGTTAGATGGTTTGATCAGCAAAGCTGAGCTTACCATAAGGAAGAGTTGTGAGAGCTTCACCATTAGCATAGGGGCTAACCAGCTTTTTGTTGGTCATCACTCGGGCTGTAGCGTTGTTCACCTAAACACAAATAAGTAATCGGAGACTGAATATAAATGACACTTAGCTCACCACACACTCACACAAACCAGACAGAACACATGCACTGTCTCAGTGTAAAAACAACTTAAATAAAGTGTTCTTTAAATAAAAGCAGACGGCTTTTCAAAAAAAATTATACAAAAATCGAGCGTGACAATCGCATTACACGGAGAATAAGGTTCTGTTCTAGGTTGACTGTTTTATTTTTAAAATCAGCTTCAAAGTTATATGATCTTTGAAGCTACTGTAAGACACACACAGACATCAAAGCTAAAAAGAGAGTGACATTTCACTGATCAACATTCATCCTGCGGCGGAATTTAAAAGAATAAAAAAAAAAATCTACTGGGACGGAACACTGTAGAGGAATCACACACAGCCAATTAAGTGGGCATCACATGACCGAAAGTGAGGAGGAAATAAAACAACCCATACAAAACATAACATCAGCCAATCAGCAAGCATCAGATGCAGCATTTGGACCAATCAACCATCAGCAGCCCTCCCCAAGGAAAAAAAAAAAAAGAAGGGAAGCGAGAAAAAGGGATGCAGGGAATGCAGCAGAGAGAGAGAGTGGGAGAGAGAGAGAGAGAGAGAGAGAGAACGGCATTTCCCACTGGATGGAGAGTAACCATGAGACGGGAGATAACATAAAGGAGAGAATGTGAGTGAACGTTTCATCCCCAGAAGCAAACACCAGGCACTGACACAATCCGCTTCACGTACAAGGCCACTGAACCGTGATACACGAAAAGAGAGGGAGAAAGGGATGGATGTAGAGAGAAGAAGGTGAATAGAGAGAGATAGGGTGATAGAGAGAGATAAGGTGAGAGAGGGAGTGAGTTGGAATTTTCAGACTGGCTGTGAGGGGGGAGCTGAAGAGATCTGAGAGGGAGGCTTGTGCCCATGGGAGCGTGGAAGTAGGGGTTGGGGGTGTGGATGGGTTGTAAAAAAACACAGATAGAGAGCGAGGGAGAAAATGCATATGTCACACCTCAAGACAAATCAAATCAAGGACGCACACACACGCTGCCAGGCAATTTCACTGCAACCACACAGACACCCACCACGCACAAACACCACAAACCATTATGCAAACAGGATCCCTGCCTTAATCACACACACACACACACACACACACACACACACACGTGTACACCCGCACGCACAGAGAGCGAGAGAGAGAGAGAGAGAGAGTTGCACACGTTCAAAAACTGACATAACAGATAACACAGCCATTACTGTAGTTAGGCAGCCAGCTCCCTCAAATTAAGTGCAGATTTTTGGAGCGCGGGGGCAGGAGACAGAATGAAAGGGGGTAGGATTTCGTTTGGCAGTGACATCATCACTACCACCATCACCACCATCAGCACCACCACCAGTACCATCATCATCATCATCATCATCATGACAAGCACTCATCAGTTTGCATTGACAAGCAGAAGGGGGGTGGGGGGGGTGAAGGACTAGGGAACAAATGGGCAGAGATGCGCCATGCCGAGACGGCAATGAGTGTAATGATGGGTTACAGTCATTACAGACGACAGGATTTATGGAGGGCACTGAAGAAAAAACTAATGGAAGGGTAAAGGTGGGGGGAGGGGGTTAGTGTGTGTATGTGTGTGTGTGTGTGTGGGGGGGGGGGGATGGAGGAACCTTGTCAGCCACGAGATGATTATGTGTTTTAATGATAATGAGAGAGATAGAGGGGGCGGCTGGTGGCGAGATGATGTGGGTGTGCGTGGGTGTGTGAACGAGAGTGTGTGAGAATATGTGTGTGTGTGTGAGAGAAAGAGAGAGTGTGTGTCGTCTTTGTCAGTGGCCTTTGGTCTCTTGGCTGGCGTGCCAACACAAGCATGTGGCATTGGTAATTTAATAATAAAGATGGCTTCCCCCCCCCTCCTCCCTGACCCCCACTCTCTCCATTGCTTCGCTGTCAACTGAGTGAATGTGCCATGCCTCAGCAGGGGAGATGAGTAATTGACTGTGCGTGTGAGTGTGTATGGCAAAGAGCCGGCTGTGTTTAACACGCCGACTAGTGCCAACATGCAGGGTGTCAACGATTATGTAGTATCAGACAATGGAGCTGTTCTAGAGGGTGTACCACTAGGCATAGACCTTGGACCTCACTCAAAGCCAGTGCTGTTATATAGGCAGCAATACAAACTAAAGTGTCCCACTCCAGATATGTGTAAGATGACTCTGTTGCGATCTAGAGCAAGTAAATGGGAAAAAGAACACAGCAGCAACAACGACAAGCGTTGCCTTGATTGTCCATTCCAGTCCATCTGAGCGGCTACGTTAGCGCTGATGAATTAGTTGCACATTTGCCATCCATCCAGCACTTTTGCTAAGGCTACCACTGAAAGCCAATGTGACATGCAAAACAAGTATGGGTATGGGTGGTGGAAGGCCACACGGACAGACGGACAGACAGATGTCCCGCTGAGCATCACAGCACAAAAAGGGGATTTCCGACACAAGTTAGCCTGAAAAACACACAACCATGCTAGTTCTGACCGCTGATTTTCTGTAGCAGAGCCATGCTAACATCTACGGAACACACAGTTGTTTTCAAGGGGCAAGACTGGAGGGAAGGACAGGGGATGGGGGGGGAGGGGTTCTGTTTCTGTGTAATTTTAGTTCAGAAGATTTGGGGTGATTGGGGTCAGGGAGAGATCATTCAGAGGTGCGACTGTACATACACAACTTACCATCGCCCAAGGACACGGCGTGATGACACGCGAGCAGTAACCGTGGAGACTGACAACAACAACACACAAAATTCATCAGGGAAAAACAGGAAAAAAATATAACCACATGGAAAAAAACAGACAAACTAAATGAGATAATTAAAGAGACACACACATACACACACACAAAGTAATGACAAATTAAACTCAGCTAAATGGGAAGTGAAAAAATAAAAGGGAATAGGAGAAGGTGTATTTGTGAGATATAGGTTGCAAAAAAAGTTATTAGATGGGTTGTTAGGCCAACGCCTGAAATTAGCACGTACAAAAAAGGCCTAATAGTGGCACCCATCTGGAAGTTTTGCAGAATTTGAAACACTACCGGACATAGCTAACACACTGGGTTATTGCGCTTGTGATGTGACGGGCCAAAAAATGTAAGTAGGGATGATGCATTCGGTCTGCCACACTCCATTTAGAGAGTGACACATCGGAAACCAATCTGGCCCACGCCTGAGTTCTTGCCCCTTAACGATGGAGAGGGCACACACCCATACACACACACACGCACACACACACACGCACACACACACGCACGCACACACGCACACACACACGCACGCACACACGCACGCACACACACACGTACATCACATCATGTGGTGGGTCAGAATGTGAACAGGGCCCCAGAAGCCATTAAATATTTAACAGTAGAAAATATCCGCAGCAGTTTCCATAAAGCCTATTAAATGATAAGAGAACGAGGAAAAGTGGATGAGAAAAAGAGAGAGAGAACGAGGGTGCCTAAATTGGACAGATTTTATAAATGAGAGAAGAAATGGAATGATGGTGTTGAACGAGACAGAGAGACAGAGAGAGAGAGAGAGAGAGAGAGAGAGAGAGAGAGAGAGAGAGAGAGAGAGAGAGATTAGAGCAATGAAGGAAGACCAGCATGATGAGTAGCTGACAGAGAGAGAAAAGTAGTTGGGTGTGACTGGTCGAGGAGGCCTAAAAAGAAGTGGAAACGGATATCGTGAGCTGAGAGAAGAAGAGGGAGGATGACACATCTGTGTCTCGCCCCTTTTCCCTAGGTCTCCCGTCTCTCCCTCCAGACAGGAGTGTTACTCGCCTCAAAAACGCAAAACATTCATCTTCATCATTCATGCCATTGCATCAGCAAAGAGCAAAAGTGATCTGACGGGCCTCTGCCAGGCCCGCATCCTTTATCATCTAATAAACTGATAACGATCTCTCAGACACACCGAGGAGAGCGGCGGGACTGGAGGCAGTTGAAAGCGTCGTTTTGATCGTTCACTTGCTCTCTTTCAGTTTGACCTATCTTTCCTTAACCTTGTCAAAATGTGAACGGGCCAAAATGACATATCAGACATATCAGAACGCACACATGCCCAAGCACGCCCGCACACACACACACACAGAAACACACACACACACGCACACACCCACAACAGAGGGTGATGACAATTTCGAAGTGGAGAACCTCACCCAAGAGCCATGCAAACAAGAAAACGGCAAGCGCAAACGGAACGTTTCAGCCGAGCCGAATTGTCTGACATCACTGAGCATTCCAGACTGAGAGAGAGGCTCTGCCCAAACTAATGGCCATGCTAGGCACATAGCCGCACAAACAACTGTGGAAGGAATGAATCAGTAAGAGTGGATCAGATTGCGGTAAACCCCCATGCAGCCTACTGACAGATGCCCAGTGGGATGCAAAGCAAAAACACACCACAACAAAACAAAGTGACAAACACACACAAACAAACCGATTACTCGGCATGTGGATCAAGAATCACACCATTCAACAAGGTGGACTGACAGCTCATCTGTGTCCCGTTCATCCAGCATCTCTCTCTACCTCCCCTCTAACATATGTACACACACACACACACACATAATCTCTTCATCCTCACACGACCACTCTTCCCCATCCCCCATGCAAATTCCCAGCATGTCTCCTATCTTCCAAACACAGGCCGGTGTGATCATGGCACTGCAGTCATTTGAGTGGAAGGGTCCAGCAAACAAAAACACACACACACACACAAAAAAAAGAGACGCAGTCACATCACTCGCGCTCCATTCATTCCAGGCGACAGGGGCAATCTGCATAAGCCAATAGATGGCTATTGACAAGCGAGAGCTTGCCTTCAGCCTCCCCGCAGGTGCATGCACAGATCTCTCACACGCCAACCAGTGCAGGACCCCATGCCCTAGTTGTCACATCAGGAGACTGAGCTGAGCCGTGTCAGCATCTCAAGAAACAAACACACACACACACACACACACAAACAAGCAGCTTGTGAATGCCGAGTCTTCCATGCGAGCGTCGTCAATGGTGCAAATATAAACCTAGTGCCCGCTTCCTTAAAGGCTAGCTTTTGAAAATGTCACTGGCTCAATAAACACCAGATGCTGTGCTTATGTTGTTCATGATTTCTGTTTTGCACGTGACAGAGCTTTTTTTAATCGCTTCATCTCTCCTTTTGTCCCATCTTTATTTTGTCCATCTCGAGGTGAGCACTGGGACGGTCTATGGCCAGTTAGGACAGCAGTGAAGAAGCACAGAGGTTGCTATGAGTCGACATAAGAAAAAGTGACACACAAAAAAAAAAAGGGGTGCCTTTGCTTTGTCTAACACAGAACATCTTTACACGGGGGAATAAAAACACTTGCTAACCTGGCGCCACACACCCCAAGCAGAACTAGGAGGGGAGTGGGAGCAGCAGAAAACACAGCAAAGACCAGATTGCTCCGGAGAGCTGGGGGAAGAAGGGGCCATATCCAACCGGCATGCCTACGGGCTTTGAAGAGCAGCCACACGGTTACAACAGAAGCACAACCATCAGCCAAGCTAGCCAAGTCCAGCCCCCCCCCCCCCAGTCAAACCAAACAAAAACATGCGTCTGCAGCCAAACAGAGGACCTCTGGCCAATGAAAAAGAAACACATTCTCTATAGGGGCAGGAGGGGAGTAAAAATGGATAAGGGGGAGGGGAGGTGGTCGATCCTCTGCAATCCGTCACACACGCACACACGGTGGACTCTGAGACACATGCTTCTGATTTGAAATGCAGCACAATCAGTATTCCAAATAACTGAGAAGAAATGAAAAGGCCAAAGGCAATCAAAGACAAAACGCACCACACCAAACAAGATCCCCCCCCACACACACACACACCCATCCACACCCACACACAAACGCACCGAAAACACACACATACATTCCGACAGCTTGGCTGTGGTGTCCCATGATGCCGCTGGGGATGGTGGGTGGGGAGAGAAGGCACACACTAAGATGGCTCCCGAGGAGAGTGCAAAAAAAGGCAGGTGGGAAAGGGGGGGGGGTATAGCGGAGCAGAGAGGGCGTGTGCTTTACCTCGATCTTGCGTCCCTCCACGATGGTGCCGTGCAGCTTCTCCCGGGCTCTCTCCGCGTCGCCGCTGGACTCAAATGTCACAAAGCCAAAGCCCTAGGTGGTCACCGGGGGGGGGATGAGGTGGAGATGGTGGAGGAAGAAGAGGGGGAGGAAAAGGAGGAAGGGAGAGGTGAACAATGTTTTTATTACGACACACGACACAACATTTGCTGATGATTGTCCACAATAACCTGTCTGTGTAAACATTTTTTCAACCACATTCTGGAGTATTCTTAACTAAATCTCCCTTTGGCTGTTCATGTCCCACCAGTGTGCTTGTTCTCTCATGTGAAACAGCAGAGAGACAGAGAGAGAGAAGGGGGAGGGGGGCAAGGTTGAGCGCCACACACACTGCTGCTGTTCCATTAGCCATCATGTTGTCTTGTTTACTGTTGTTGTTTGTTGGTTGGTTGCAGCGGAGTGGGTGGGGGGGGGGGGGTGCACACATCTTGCTGTGGCAGCACCTCTGCCGGGCTGGGCTCTCCTCTCGTCGGCTCAGGCCGTCCATCAGAAGGGATGTGTAGCCACTGAGCAGCTGGGTTGCAGCTCTGCAGCATTGATTCACTCACAGGCTCCAGGCGAGAGGGAGAGAGAGAGAGGGAGGGAAAGAGGGAGAGATGAAGAGAGAGAGGGATAGAGAGTACAATAGAAAGACAAGGTGGGAGAGGGAGAGAGGGATGGAGAGGAGAGGGAGAAAGAGGCAGAGAGAGGGAGAGCTCAAGAGAGCTCTTGAGAAACTGCAGCAAAAACAGTCCATCTTTGTGCTGCAGTGGACTTACCCATCTGACCTCTGACTATGTGTGTTTGATTGATGAGTATTTGTGTGTGTTCATATGTGTGTGTGTGTGTTTATGTGAGGACGGGTCAGAACAAATAAGGGTATATATATTGGTGCATTTCAGATTTGGTGTGTATGTTGTGTGTGTGTGCGTGTGCATGTATATGTGTGTGCATGAGTGTGTGAGTGAGCGTAAAAGCATAAGACAAAGAGATGGTTTGTGTGGGCGTGGGAGGTCAAATTTCTTCACAAATGTGCTTCCACCTCCCGGTAGAATTCTCACTGCGTGGGATGTCCTCCATCTTTCCCTGACTAGAACTGCATTGACATGGCAACCGGGCGCATCTGAAGCACAGTGGTAGTGCAATGCTGCTCAAAGACACCTACCTTCGATCCCCTCTCATTGAAAATGATCTCCACATCGAGGATTTTCCCAAATTGCTGAAAGAGAACAAAAAACAGCTTAGTTAGCCATGGTGATGGAACACCTTCAAAAACGCATATCCAGCAATTCATGTTGTACCACATGAAGGTATTTACTACCAGAAGACACCATCCTGACTGTAAATCATGTACTCTACAGCCTAGCATAGCATATTTAAGGCAAGCATACTTTTCTATGCAACCATAATTCTAGACACAAGGGGGCAGTGTTTGCAAAGCGCTAGAGTGCTTCCAGGAAGGGTTCACCTAGATTATCAGTCATATTTTTAGCCTCATCTCAAGATCTCTGTTATGGGCCTTTACTCGAATCCTTTCTTTCTTAATTAAGATCTTGTCAAGAACGTCGCTTCTTCCTAAAAAGCAGCACCAGTCTTCCCGGCGACTGAGACGCCTCAAGAATCCTCTGGGAGACCGGGATACGCACCCCGAACATCTGCCGCAGGTCCGGGTCCCGGAAGCGGAAGGGAATGTTGGAGACATGCAGGCGCTTCGGAGTGGCCTTGCCCTCGGGGTGGTCATCAGCGCAGGCGACCCCAGACCCCGACACGGAGCCACAGTGACCATCAGTCTGTGGAGGACCATCTGACTGCTGAGACAGAGCAAAAGTAGAGAAACACAGGGAGAGAGAGAGGGAGGGAGAGGAAGAGAGGAAAGGGGGGGAGGTGGAGAGAAGAGGAGCTCTGTTATGTAGTTCACGGTCTTGTTTCATTTGTGGAGAGGTGAGAGACTGCTGCTCCTCAGAGAGTGTAACACCACAGCATCTCTCGCTCGTTTCTCTCTCTCTCTTTCACTCTGTCTCTTTATTTCTCTCTCAAAAAACAGAAACCCAAAGTCACCTCTCTGCAGGGCATTTTCACACCTGCTATCTGCACCCACACAACAACTGAGTAAATGCTGCTAACTGTACTGTACACAACTGGGAGGCACCACTGGGGTCCCAAGACCCCTAAAACAGCCTACAGCCCAACCGGAGAATTGAACAGATCTGGTTTTCTGACCTCAGACTAAATACATATACAACTACAAACACACACACACACACACACACACAGTTTGTGTTTCACATACATACACAAACCTGTGGAGGAGTTTTCACGCGTGTCCATGTAAAACATATACAGTGCAAGCATAAACAAACCTCAATTATACCAACTATACACCACACACACACACACACACACACACACACACACACACACAGAGGCTGGCTCACCTGGGCGCCGAGGCTGTTGGAGGCGTTGGCTGGGTTGGCGTCCACTTGGCCCTGGGCGGCTGCAGCGGCGACCGCGGCGGCGGCAGCGGCGGGATAGAGGCCGCCAGCGAACTCCAGCGGCAGGCCGTTCTGAGGCGGCGGAGGCGGGGGAGGAGGGAAGGCGGAGAACGGCGGGGGCACCAGCCCCTCCTGAGCCGCCATGGAGTCCTGAGAGCCCTGCGCAAAGCATCATGGGGAAAAAAGAGACAGAGTAAGAGAGAAGGAAGGGGGGTGTCGTTAAATGACTTCCTGGCCCGACTCCACATGGTGTAAGGTTTGTTCAGTACAACGAGAGAGAGAACAGAATGTAAAATAAGAAGAAATGAAAGAAGAACGAACTGAAAACGACTGATCAAACACAGAAAATAAAAAGACTGAAGTGCTGCAATAAAAACCGACTTAAACTAACATTTACCGAGAAGATAAAATGAGCCACAAAAAGAGAGAGCGTACCAAAAGAACGGTTACCAAGAGAAAGCGGCGAGGAGCGAGAGGAAAGGAGAGGAAAGGAAAGGATGTTTCAGCTTATCTGTGTGTCATTTTTAATGATTACACAGAGAGGAAGGCATGGCAGGGGAGAGGAGAGAAGAGAAGAGAGGAGGAGAAGAGAGGAGAGGAGAGAGGAAAAAAGGAGAGCGTGTTCGCGTGCTAAATGAATATTGCTGAGAATTGCTCTGAGAATGCAGAAACCCTCCGAGGAAGGCACTAAAAGGCAAGAAGATTAAATTTCACCCACCCACCCCCCTTCCCAACCTCCTTCTCTTTCTCTCTGCTTCATCTACCGACGCCCCCTTCCCACCCTCCTTCTCTTTCTCTCTCTCTCTCCTTCATCCACCCACCCTCCTTTCCTCATCCACCCTCCCTCCCCCTCTCTCCTTCCATCTCTCTGTAGTGACAAGTGGATTCAGGCATCCATTAAATATTCACTATGAGCGCATGCATTATTGAGAGAATGAGGCTCCCACATACACTCATCAACACAGGACTGAATGGAGGCCAGGGCCCATTACATTTCTCCCTCTCTCTCTGCCACACACACACTCTGTTCCTCGCTCTCCTTATCTCTCTCTCTCTTTCAGACACAACACACACACACACACACACACACACACACCACACACACACACACACTCTCCTACAAGCATATAAAACACGAGAGAGAGAGAGAGAGAGAGAGAGAGGTGTGTGTGTGCGTGTGTTACGTTGCATCAGTGACATTGGGGTTAGTTATTTTAGT
>PYXC01002373.1:500000-597500 GCA_015244755.2 Tenualosa ilisha
CTGCCTGGTTTGTTTGTCTTACACATCCCAAATCTCTGCCCATCGTTGGCAGTTATGTAAACAGTTGACAAGTGCTGAAAGAGGGGCATTTCAAACGGAAGTGAGTCATCGCCGGCACAGAAATTGATGGGGCGTATCACATTTTTATTTTTAAACTGATTTACCGAGTCTTGAGAGGAAGAGGCCGAGAGAATAAAATCGGTTTGGAGCAGCAGGCAGGCCATTGTCGATCCTCCTGAAAACATCTAATCCTTCTCCTCTCTACACCCCCCCCAATCCTCCTCCTCCTTCTTTTCCTCCTCTGCCATTTCTCTCTCTCTCACTCTCTTCTTTCACGCTTGGCAAGGCCCAGATGGGACTGCCAGGATCTATCCAACCGCTGCTGTCAATCAAACCCATAGCCTCCTACTGATAGGTCAGAGTCCATGCCATCGATCCCTCCCTCATCCATGTGCTGTCCTCCACCTCCTTATAGGGGGGGGGTGTACCAGTAACTGCATCTAATTAGCCCCTCCACGAATAATTTATCTCCTCTGTGTCCCCCGTCTCCACCGAGGAACTAGACACCATGATGATGTGGACCACTGAAAACAATGCCATGCTTAAAAAGGCAACCGCAGAGAACTCTGCTGTCAAACTAAACATTTACTTAAGTTACACAGAGCTTCCCCAGATAGGGTGCAGACAAATGAGTATTTCCTTCAGGCAGACATGGAAACCACCCTCCTCTGTTCCTAAGACTAGTTTGTCTCGTTTAGGACAAAAAGCACAGTGAAGCCATGACTTGTTATCAATGCTTTTTCAAATATAACAAATGTCATGTGCTCATGAATGTGTGTAAGCTTTGTCTTTACCTATGCACATGGTAATACCAGGTAAGAAACCCTTAGTGAACAAAAATCTTCTTGAAAACTTGTTGACTTCTTGAACTAATTTCTCCTCGCAATAATGGTTGGTGAATGAGGCCCATTGCCTTTTTATATAAAAACTAAGCAAACATCGAAACAGCAGCGCAGTCATGCGAAATAGCTACACACACAGATGGGCTTCATCGTCTTTTGCCCTGCGGTGACAGGTTTTTGTTGTGGTTAGCAACAAGACATAAAAAAACAAAAAAAAAACTGACCACAAAAAACAGTCCTTTAAGGGAACAGTGCCATCAACTACTGGGATTTTAGACGTTCAACAGCTTCCAAACCGCCCACTCCATTTATGACTCGCAAATTACAATCTCAACATGAATGCCAGCAAGGTAGCATTCATGCCGAGATTCTAATTTGCCAAGCTCTCATTTCGCCGGGCCTCCTGCAGCTGGTCTGAGTACAGGTGTGATCCATGGCCCCTCATAAAACGAGGCCAGGGTAATGACATGTCCATCTGATCCGTCATCAGCTTCTGTGGGAGACGCGATAACGCAGCCTCGTAAACATGCACCTCGGCTGTGTTGTGACACTCGTTTGCGCTGAGGAACATGAGTGGGTGGCCAAGGTGGTGCTGTGAACATCTCTCTCTCACACACACACACAGAATGAGGGCCATGTCAATCAGGCCCTAGGGAGGGGAAAGCCCCCAATCAGTGCAAGAGCCACGCAGAGACAAAATGAAGGCCAACTCCAGGAAAGCCTTCTGTGAACAATCCTATTACACACACACACACACACACACACACACACACACCACACACACACACACACACACACACACACACACACACACACACACACACACACACACACACAGAGAGAGAGTCGAAGCCATTAAGACAAAGTGCAATTTTCTGCTTCAGTGGGGTGGGCTGGGGCTGGTTATCAGTCAGTTTAATAGTGGCCATTAAAAGCGTCTATGAGTTCTGGGGTCAGAGGGAGGGAGGGGGGATCAGCCAGAAGCTGCCAACTAACCACAGCTCTGTCCAGTAGAACAGTGACGGGGGGGGACGGGTAACACAGAGAGAGAGAGAGAGAGAGAGAGAGAGAGAGAGAGAGAGAGAGAGAGAGAGAGAGAGAGAGAGAGAGAGAGAGAGAGAGAGAGAGAGAGAGAGAGAGAGAAAGGGAGATGGAGAGTATCAGTCAGAGAAGAAGGTAGAGTTTATTTTCACTTATCACTTTTCTAAGTGATGGTGCCAGTATTTAGATAAGTGCATACGCGTGCACACACACACGCGCACACACACACACACACACACACAGCGCAAGCTCTGCTTACACACTAGTTGATTCAGACACGTGCGTCACACACTACTGACAGCCAGTGGAATGCGGGTGTGTTTATGTATCTGTGTGTTTGGACGAGCAGTGTGTGTGTGTGTGTGTGTGTGTGTGTGTGTGTGATCTTTGTGACAGAATATGTCGATCTGTGTGATCTGAACTATGCACGCCTGTGAGTATACATCCCCCCAGGTTTGGCAAACAGACAACTGTGTCCAAAACATGGATCCAAAGGTCACCCTGGACATGTAAGTTTGTCTCTGTGTGTGTGTGTGTGTGTGTGTGTGTGTGTGTGTGTGTGTGTGTGTGTGTTCCTATGTGCCAGCACAAACATTCATTTCAAAATTGCAATTTTCTAAACCAAAAGTGTGAGAAGTGTAGGCCGGGAAGGGTGTAGGGGTGTGTGTGTGTGTGTGTGTGTGTGTGTGTGTGTGTGTGTAAGAGAGAATACATGAGTGTGTTTTTTAGTTTTTAGTAGACCTTTGTATATGGCATTCCTTGGTGTGGATATTTGTTCTTCACAGAAACTGACTAACTTCAAGTTCAAACCATACAAGTCCTGTGCACCTGACATACCTGTACATGACTGGAGGCGTGTGTGTGTGTGTGTGTGTGTGTGTGTGTGTGTGTGTGTGTGTGTATCCAAATAGAGGGAGAGAGGAAAAAAAGTGTGTGTTCCCTTTGTGTAAGAGTGTGTGCAAGCCCGCACACATAAGCCTTGTTTCGCAGGTAGGCGTCTCTCCCTAGCCTTGGGGCACACGCCTGGGTGGAGCTCAGCACATATTTCAACAACCCACCATGTCTCTCACTCTCTCTCATACAGTCAGCACAACATGCCCTCAGCACAGCACATTCAAATCTCTTCCTCACACTCACACTCTCTCCCTCACACACACACACACACACACAAAAGTGGGCATTGCATAACCCTTCGTGACGCTCTGCTTTTTTTTTGAAGACGGAGAAATTCCCTTTCACTTCTAGCAGCTTACCTCCTCCTCCTCCTCCTCCTCGTCCTCTTCCTCCACCTCCTCTTCCTCCGAGGAAGACTGTCATAAAAGCCTAACTCAGCACTCTAGGCCCTGCTAACGCAACCTAGTTCCAGATCTCTCCGCCACCACTAGTACTGCCTTATCTGGCCAGCTGAGATATGAGGCCCATACAGTGCAGTGCACACACACACACAGCACAGCACTCAAGACCATAATCTCGCCATCAACACTTTAAATGATTTATCATCTACAGTGGGTCCTTTGCGTGTTTATTTTTCCTTCCTGTTTTCCCCTCCCTCTCTCTCTCTCTCTCTCTCTCTATGTATGGATGGAAGAGAAGAAAGGGTATAGTTGTCACCTTAAAAATCAATTTCCATTCTCTACTTACTGCCCTCTTCCCATCCCCCCCCCCCCCCCTCCATCTCTCTCTCTCTCTCTGCCCCCCACCCTGCTTTTAAAGGAAAACATTGAGAGAACAGCTGCTGGGAGCCCGAGGGAGAGGAGCAGAGAGGGAGGAGGGAAAAAAAGAGGTCAAAACAGTAAAGGGAACAGGATTCCAAAGGTACGAGAGAAAGAGAGAGAGAGAGAGAGAGAGAGAGAGAGAGAGAGAGCGCAACTGACTGCACTGAAAAGTGAAAAACACTCACGTAAAAGGAAGGAGTGAACCCGAGGTTGATGGGGAACTCAGAGAGAGGAAAAAGAGAAAGAGAGACACAGACAACAGCAGAAGCTGCAGTGAAATGAGGGGAGAAAGGGAGACATGGAGAGAGAGAGCGAGAGAGAGAGAGAGAGAGAGAGAGAGAGAGAGAGAGAGAGAGAGAGAGAGAGAAAGGGAGTGTGAGTGTGTGTGAGGAACAACTGCTTCTTGGCACCTGCCCCTTTCAGTCAAAGAAGAGGGCAGAATTATGGGGACAGCTGAGGCCGAGGAGGACAACAAAGAATGCCTTTACCACCCCCCTCTTCAATCTCCTTCTTGTAGTGTGTGTGTATGTGTGTGTCTCTGTGTGCGTGTGTGTGTGTGTGGAAGGGGGGGGGGGGGTGTAAAGAGTAACAGAAGGAGAGGAGTCCAGGCCTGTCTGTCAACGTGGCTCCTCAACCTCCAGAATACTCATGCCAGACACACACACACACACACACACACACACACACACACACACACACACACACACACACACCACACACACACACACACACACAGTCCTCATAAAAAAAAAAATCACTGTCCAATGTCTTAACCTCAGCATTTCCTGTGCTAGCAAAGGGCTAGACATCCAGTAACCCTAGGCTTCACACCACAGTGGGTTTGTTAAATACTCTTTCTGTGAGTCGCACAACAAATGTCACAGCATACAGCCAGTCCATCAGTGAATCCCTTTCTCTATTTGATTGCATGCATAAACAGCAACAGACGGATGTCATAGGAACACACTCTATTAGCTCATGCCTAGTCAGTCCACATCAGCACGCCCAGTAGCGTGACATTTTGTCTCGGCTCACAGGACAAAGCAGTAACGTCAGTGGGTGTTTACTCGAGATAAAGAGAGAAAGGAGAGACCCACGTGTGCAGTGTTCATTGTGCCTAAAAAGCTAGGAGTGTGCTACGCTAGCTAGCCGCGGAGCAAGAGCCAGAAGAAGCCATGTGCACTCACCGACAACACAGATGGATAGTACAGTCCCATCATCGTAGGTTAAAAGCCCGAGCTCAGTCACCGCTCCTCCACGCCTCTCCTTCTCTCTCCAGAGAGAGAGACACACACACACACACACACACTCTTCTCTCTCCCCCTTCTCCTATTCCTCTCCTTTGGCAGTGTGCCGTCACCTCCCGCTAGCTGTCCCTCTCTCTCTCTCTCCCTCTCTCGCTCGCTCTCTTTCGCTCTTGCAAGCTTCCCTCTCGTTCGCTCCGCACTGACAGATTCAAAATCTCCCTCTCCTTTCCACCCCCTCGCTCGCTCTGAGTGTGACTCGCTCTCCTCCCGCCCCCTTGCCTCCTCCTCCTTCTCCTCCTCCTCCTCCGCAGCTCCCTCTGTCCCTGTCACTCTCTCTCTCTCTTTCTGCCTTTCTGTCTTCTTCCCCCTCCAGCCGTTTTCTCTCGCTCTCTCTTTCTACCCCCAACCTTCTGCTTCAGTGCTATGCCCTTGCCTGTTCATTGCACCTTCTCCTTGCCTTCTCTCGTTCTCTCTCCTTCACGATCTGCCTGCTCGGTTGACTGTCGTCTTCTCCTCCCCTCACCCAGATATTGTACAGTCCCTCCCTCCTTCTCTCTCTCTCTCTCTCTTTCTATCTCAACCTCCCTTCTGTCACACCTGCAAACTTTCCATTCCCTCCCTGTCGCAGTCTCTCCCTCCCTCCTTCTCTCTCCCTCTCTCTTTCTCTCGTTCTCCATGTAGGTGAGTAAATTGGGACTGTTCGCAGCACCAGGAGTCAGTTCTCTCTTCTGGTCATTCGCACTAGGACTCCCTCTCTCATGCATCTGTTCTTCCCCTCTACACCCATACACCCGCCCAAACCCCTGAGCAAAGGCTTTGATCATTTATTCATTCATGCTGTTGGGGGGGAGGTAGAGGAAGAGTGGATTGTGGGGAGGAGGAGGAGGCTGTTATGGCCCCCCTGAGACTCCCGTGCTGGGCCCACCTCTGATCTCGTCTGCTGGCAGCAGTGGAGGCTCAGAGGGGGTGGTGTGTGTGTGTGTGTATGTATGTATGTATGTGTGTATGTGTGTGTGTGTGTGTGTGTGTGTGTGTGTGTTTGTGTTGGGGGGGGGGGTTAAGCTGTTAGCGTTGTCTCAGCCCAGCACCAGGCCAGAAGTGGAGTGGATTGGATTGGGTTGGGTTGGAAGGAGGAGGTGAAGGGCACAGGGGCTGTTTCCAAGCCAAATGCCCACTCAGCTTTGTTTCTGTTTGTTTTACCCCCGCCCCCACCCTCTCCCTTGGGGGCGCCTTTGTTGTTCTGGGAGATTTTTCAGGTGACACTGGAGTCCGTCTCCAAACTGACAGAGCGAAATCAGGCTCCGTCCCCACCCACCCACCCACCGACCGCATGAGTCACCGCAGATTTAGGATGCCTGACACTTTAATGGGCTTCCTCTCTCAAAGACACGGCTTTCCAATAGCAAAAAGTTACAACAACAAAGCAACCCCCAACATTCTTGAACATTATTTAGCGTAAAACATAAGCATAAACACACACCTTGATAAAATGCACTGCCGTATAATGCACATATAGTATGTACAAAAGGGATGACACACTGCTAATCATGCTAACAAAACAAAAAAAAGCCTGTTTAAGTTTTGACATGGTCTACAAATACATGGAGATAACTGGATCAGGGGAGAACTGACTGGATTAGTCCAGGCAGGGGAGCACAAGAGGAGAGGTGAGGGGATGATCTGTGGATTATCTCTCTGGACAATCTGATAACACTTCCTGATGCTAATACACCATGAAGTAAACACACACACACACACGCCGCTTAATCAACCTATAATTCAGCAACTCCTGCTCATTCAAAAACAGCTCTGGATTTGTGATGAAAGCATTTTTGAGGCAACACAAAGCTGAGCTTAAACAAATAAGTCATCTATTCCCCCCACAGTGTCACTCAGTCACCCAAAATGTGAGTGGTGTGATTCAAGTGAATTTTAGTCTTGCAAATCGAAATCTTTTAGGTCTGGGTCTCAACATTTTAAGAGCAACTTTTAATCAACCGAACACCACTATGATTGAAATTGTCAACGACATTACTGCTCGATCTCGATTTGTTATTTACAATTATGCTCAAGCTCATGTGTGCCATTAGTTTTATGAAACTGTTCAGTAACATCAACTGCAGATAACAATGCAATGTAGTACTTTAGCAATGTCTTAAGGATTTGGTTTCGCGTTCTACCCATAGAGGGCGGCGGTAGCGTAGCAGTTAACGAACCTGGCTGGCATGCTAGTAGTCTGGAAATTTTGGGTTCGAATCCCAGTTGCCAAAGTAAACCTAAGTTGCTCTCGGAGAGACTGGCCCTAAACTAATTGATAGTTGACACATGTAGGTTGCATTGGATAAAAGCCAAATGCATAAATGTAAATGTATACGTGCCAAATAAAACATAATTGTTGTGCTACGCATTAGCTAAGGTCAAATCCTATGAGACAAACCTGTCACAGAAATGAATACTGTTCATACGAAACATCTATACAGCTCCACAGTCATGGGGTAGGAGAACTGCTAATGCAGTGAGTCATCTGCTAATGAGTGAGTCTGTATGCCTGAAACTAATCATTATGTAAGATATTTGTCATGAGACAGAGAAACTAGCAAGTTACTTTGTGCAGAAATGCATACATGACAATAAAATATCTATCTAGAATTACATATAAATATTTTCCAAACCAAATATAATATTTCCAAGTCAAATATATAATATTTATAGCCACTAGCACTAAGAAATATCTAAAAAATGTCTATCAATCAATATGCCCCTTTCCATATGCCTCTAATCAGCAAATAAGTCCCTTTTCAAACACTGTGTTCCTGCGGTATTGTATAAAAGTATTGGATAAAAGTAGATGATCTCAATTAAAATATACTTCTTAGTAGTGTTAGCCAGTTAAAAAGGCCTCAGAGCTAAGTCAGTTTCAGAGCCGGAGAGAGGCTCCAAATCGGGAAACGAACGTCTCTACCTGATGATGCTGGGACCGAAATAGACAAGCGAGCCAATTAAAATGCGAATGCGCAGTCACTGCGAGGGTCCCATCAAAGTCAAGCGAATAAAATAAATAAGTCAGAATGGCTAGACAGGCCTGACAGAGCCCCTCGCAACAGAGGCTTCAAGAGAGATTCCAAAGAGACAGTCTTCCTACCTGACTAGGAGGTGGGTATCCATGGTAACCCATCGTCAGGGGGTCGTTGTTCTGCAAAGAGAGGTGAAAACAGCAAGTTCAGCGGCACAGCCAAGACAGTGGAGCTAAAGAGACTCAATGGCAATTTACATTTTTTTTCTGCCTCAGTGGGAAAAGCAACTCAAGGTGGACCGGTGAAGTTCAGGCTCTGACCCCTTTGTGACACCTTGTCTCAATTAATGAAGGTAGGAGTTGCTCGGCTACACAGGTGTGCACAGGTACACAGGGGCACACACGCATGCATGCACGCACACAGACAGAGAGACAGACAGACAGAAAGAGAGAGCGCAGACACACACACACACACACACACCCCTCCTCCCATCTCCCCATCTCTGGTCTGGCCCCAACAGTAGTGGGTGCTGCTCTTAATTGCAGCATAATGGCCCCTAATCAAATTAATTCTGCCCTCCTCCGCTCTCGCTCTCTCTGTGACCTGTTGTTCGCACACTCCAGCGGCTCCATTGTGGAAGAGTGCAAGCATGACAGAGAAGATGAGAGAGAGAGAGAGACAGAGAGAGAGGGAGAGGGAGAGAGAGGGGGAGGGGGGAAGGGGGGATAGTGAGGAGGGGCAAAACGATGGCAGAGATACTAGCACCTAAAACTGGCTCTTTCATTTTGGACTGGGGCCATGCATAATAGGATTTTATTCACATACACACATTTTCACATTCCAATACATACACACACATGCACACACACACACAGAGTGCAGCCATTCTATCACTTTCCTATTTTAGTCTCTTCAGTTTTATTATGCACTGAGACCAAGTCCTTGTTGTCCGATTTTATGTGAGCCATGCTACAGCAATGTCACCCCATCATCTCTTTCTGTAGAGATCATTTGTTTGTGTGGCTCACTCCCATCCGTCCGTTCACACACACACACACACACACCACACACACACACACACACACCACACACACACACACACACACACACACACACACACACCAGCCTACTGTGGGATGCAGAGGGAAAGACTGGGGGAAAAAAACAGAAAGAAGGAGGCATTTCCGCCTTGTTTTGTCACATAAGGGACGAGATCAAATATTTAAAAAGATGTGGTGCTCCACTTCTCGTCCTTTGCCCATAAAAAGCACCGGGGCTCATTCATCCGTGAAAGGCTGAAAGCCTTTGTGCAGCTTTTGCGCTTTAAGACGGAGAGCGAGCTTCACATGAAGGCTGCGGACGCCAGCACAAAACGGGGGCAAACATGCTTCTGAGGTCTATTTATTCCTCTTCATTCTCCCCACTCTTTCCTCTCTCTCCCTCCCTCTCTCTTTATCTTCTACACCCAAACAGCTCTCTCTTTCTTTCCCTATGCCCTTCTTTTTCTCGCTCCCTTTCTTCTGCATCCCCCTCTCTTGTGCATCCTCTCTCATCTGGAACCAATGTCCCTCTGCAGCCTTGTCCCCTGGGGGAACACTTTGCTCTGCGCGCGCATCACAGCTTGAGCACCCCAGAGAGACAGCACTGCCCCACGGCTAGCTGTCTAATAAGTAGCAATTGCAAATGAATCCCCTGCTCTTGTTACTCTCGTCTTGATCGGCATCAGCAGGATTCCAGCGGGTTCAAACTGTGTTCAAGACAACACAGTGTGATGAGACCGAATTAATTAATTAACCCTTCGTTTGCCATTGCATTAGTGATTCATGCATTAACGAGAGCTTCACTGCAGTCGATATTAGAAACTAATTATCGCTACAGAGTCTCCAAGAAGATAATGCGGCAAAATGTTCAGATTAACTGGTGGTCATAGTGCTTCAATGGGTGACTAGGAAGACATTTAATCTGAGAAAATGTATAAACGTAAACACCTCAAGCTTCCTTGACTGCTGTTTAGCCTCAACAAAAGACTAAGACTTTGGCGCAGAAAGAGAGATTTTTTTACGCTAACTTCAAATATTTCTACCAGCGGCGGCAGCAGCAGCAGCCAGCAATCAATCATGAGAGCACTGCAGGAGAAGACTAGAAGGAGTGCGTGAGAGGAAGACGAGAAGAAACAGAGGAAGAAGAAAAAAAGGAGGAAGAAGAGAAAAGGAGGAATGTGCTCACATCTGGAGGCAAGGTGTCCGTTGAGACAGAAGGGTGAAGAATGAAGGGATGAGAATGTGGGTGTTGGTGGTGGTGGTGGTGGTGGTGGTGGGGGGGGGGGGTATCCAGTCAGCCAGCCGGACGGATAGATGGACAAATGGAAAGAGTGAAAAGGGAAAGTGAGGAAGAGGAGAGGAGTGAGTAGAGAGAGGGAGGGGGAAAAACTGCAAAGGGATGCAGACCAGAAACAATGACTCACACATAAGTAGAGTCATGCGCTTAATGACTTTAAGGAGCAGAGGGGTGGGGAGCCGAGGGCTGTCCCCATGCAAATGGCTCCTCATACATACAGGGAGAGAGAGAAAGAAAGAGAGAGAGAGACAGAGAGAGAGAGAGCGCTCTGCTGACATTTAACAGTTCATTTTCAGAGAATTGTACCAAAATCCAAATGATCTAAATATGCTGTGTATAAGCGTATGCTAGGAAGAAGGCCTTCGTGATTATGAGGATGCTCTTCATTCCTCCCGTGCATTATTTTGAATCTCAGATCAGGATTATGAGAAACCAAAAGTGAGGAGAAGACTGCAGAGAGAGAGGAAGGAGAGAGAAAGAGAAAGAAAAAAATAGACAGTGAGAGCGAGCGAGCAGGGGAGCAATCAAGAGAAAGTAAAGCGATGTCTTAAAGTCAACAGATGGTGAAGGAGGGAGGGAAGGAGGGAGGGAGTAAAGGAGGGAGGGGTGTATTGGGGTGGGAGGAGGAACAGGATAGGCCTGATGGAGGTAGGAAGGGAACTGAGACCCAGGCAGGGAGAAGTGCTCTCAGGACTTGAGAAGGACATGGTTGTTAAGGAGGACAAAGTATGGGGGGTAAAAAGAGAAAGGTGGGGGAGAAAGAGAGATGGAAAGAGGTGGAAAAAAGAAAAAGGGGGACACAGAAACTTAGTGTCTGTTAGCGTGGGAACAGGTGTGAGTGACTCTACCCTTCAGCGCTTCTGAAGGTGTTTAAGTGAGTGTATGCGGAGCGGCTTTGTCTCTCCGTTTCTAGACACAGCCGCACCTGGACAAAGAAAGAAAACGGGAAAAACAAAAAAAAGAGCATTTTGTGTTCATGTGCGTCATGTCTCCTCCTGACCCCCCCCTCACCTGAGACAAACAGACATGGAGTAAAGTTACTGACGACCATCTCAGAACCGCCCCCCCTCGTGCCGAGACGCCGCTCTCTTGTGGAAATCCCCTCTGATGGCAGCCACCTGTGCCACGGGCCTGGCTATGACATGGCTCCAATCCACAAACCCCCCTGCGCCAGATCCGGACCAGATCCGCACTGTCGTTCTACCTGCTAACAGCAGTGCACAACTGCCGGGTCTATCTTCTTTCTGGTTACACGATCCAGTAGCTTATCTAACCACCATGTGATATGGATCACTTTCTCCCTCAGTGGCAAAGGAACAACATTTCATTTCACTCTCCAAAAAGTTGCTCTTTCTCTTCCCCCTCGACCGCGGTAACCTTTTCAGTTGAGGGGGGAACTTAATGGGGTCAGATTGGAGGCAAGCACTCAGGAGAAAGCAAATACATTTAATCACCAGAGCCAGAAGACATTACTGTAGGCTTCTGGGTGGTGTAGTTGGCTTTTCTTCCTGCCTTCCTGCCTTGTAAGTACAAACGTCCTGTTTTCGCTCACCTTTGTCTACTTTCTCACAGTGATGAGTATAAGATAGCTCTGATCACCCGGGTGCTGAGGCTGTTAATGGGTTCTCGGGTGCTCCGGTACGCTTTCCCTCCTGTCGCCAAAACAATTCCAGCAGCCGGCGTGTTCTCACCCAGGCAGAGAAGAGAGAGAGAGAGAGAGAGAGAGGGAAAGAGAGAGAGGGAGGCAGGGCGGGAGAGAGGCAGGCAGTCGCTGTAAACGACACCTCCCGGAGAAGGTGCTACTACATCTGCGCTCGGCCGCTGCGAGAGACACGGCGCAAAAAAAAAAAAAAGCCTCGTTGTCACGCTAATACAAACCCCAACAATGGCACCACGATACCTGCGAGGCTGGCGGTCGACCGGCCAGGCGGGCTGGCGAGTTCAGTACCGAGCAGATGGTTCGTTCTCTTAATAAGCAGCACATGAAGGCTTTGGAGCGACAAGAGCCCGGGCACCCACCTCCCCTCCCTCCCCCTACCCCAAAGCAACGCTGTTCTCTCTCTCTCTCTCTCTCGCTGAGGCGCTGCTGACTCATCTCTAATCACTAATGACTAATACGAGTCCAGCTCTCCTGGCCCCCGTTCAACACAAATGGCAGGGAGAGTCACAGGAAGCAAGCAGGAGGGCTCAATGATCTAATGAAGCCAATCTATTGTATTGGGCAATAAACATGCTGCTGCTGCCGCCACTACTGCTGCCATTCTCCTGATTCTGCCTCCTGCCAGCCCTCTTGCGATAGTTTGCATTGGGGGCCCTCTGGAGAGGGGTCAAAGGTGAAGGTTGCCATGGTTGCAAGGCCTGCGTGCAGTCCCATACCTGCAATTAGGGGAATGTGGAGAGATGAAAAGAGAGAGAAGAGGGCAGGAGGAGGTCAGGAGCACATGTGTGAACGCCGGCACACCGCATGCACGCACGCACGCACGCACGCACACACATGTGAGAGGATTTTTTTTTCCCTATTTTACTTTTTTTATTTCAGGAGGCATGACACTGTTCAACAATAAAGAAACACTCAATTGAGCATTGAAGAGACTTATGTTTCTGAGTGTGGAACACGGCAAGTAAAACAGGGTTCACTCAACTGTGAACAAAATAGGATGATGTCAATTCAATTGGCATCCAAATAAGGATAAGAAGAACAAAAGCTTCCAAAACAGTGCAAAACATTTAAAGTTTACAGCTGTGAGCTGAGCTGTACTCTCTCTCACACACACACACACACACAAACACAACTGAAATGCTTTAAGTTAAATACTGTTTGAATGTGTGTGTGTGTGTGTGTGTGTGTGTGTGTGCGCGCGCGCGCGCGGGGGTGTGTGTGTGTGTGTTAATCCTAACACCACTACCACCCCCAGTGTTTGGCAGAAATGAATGAGGATCAGTGGCTAATGCCCTCTTCTTAACGGCCCGAGATCTTGTTAGCACAACAAAAAAAAGCCTCTTTACTGCTAACGATAGGCCAAATCTGATCGCCAGAAACACCAGCCTGGGGCTGTGGCCAAACGGTGTCATGGAGGAGGGTTTTATCTCAACATCTGGACACACTGCGAAGGCCAGACACACAGTCTGTCTGTGTGTATGTGTGGTGATCTGGCAAGTCAGGTGTTAGGGTTTGCAAAGGTCGCCGCTCTTGTGTGCGGCACGTCCGTGGTTTGGTTTCTGGTGGCTCTGTTCTGTTTGCCCCCCCTCTGCCTGGCGCTCATTCACTCTGTCCTCTGCTCGTTTTACTGCCCCAGTGTGCGTCACACCAACAGCACACCGCTGCCGCCGCCAGTTCACTCCTGTTCTCTCACCACTGTAGGCCTCTCTCTCCCACACACACACACACACACACACACAAAGATCAATACCTTTTTTGGGGCTGTGCACTGGACTCATACCACCACCCGCAGTCTATTCTTTAACTCCAGTCGATCTCTCTTTTCCTCACCCCTTTCTTTTTTTCCTTCTCTCTCTCTTTCTCTCTCTCAATCACACACACAAACACACACACAAACACCATTTAAAACCACTCTATCCCCCCGCCGTCTGTTTCTGAAGTGCATTAAAACCTTAAGCCTGTCTTTCAGCAGCTCTGAGACAGAGCAGTGTGCATGGAACCTTCCGGAACCATTAGTCTATGAAAACGAGCCATTAGTCTCTCCCACCAACACGGGGCACTTTGCCTCAATTATCCGTCCACATAGGATGGCCGGGGAGGGGGTGAGTGAAGAAAGGAAGCCTTTTAAAGGGCTGATGGATAGGTTAACCTGGTCAGCAAATAAATAATGCAATGCGATAGGCGCCCATGGAGGCCTCCGGGTCCCGTTAGACGACTCCTGTGTGAGCATGGCAAGGCCACTGCAATACAATACCGCGAAGAGCCCTAGACCAACTAGCCATGCAAAAGGCCTGGGCAACAAATACACCTACCAACAACCTCAAGTCATGAAAGGGGGGGGGGTGTTATTTTAAAAAGCTTGGAGTGACAAACAGTTGTTGTCTTGAGAGAAAGGGAGGGAGAGAGGGAGGGAGGGAGAACAAGAGAGAGAGAGAAAGAGACGCCTCAAGTTTCAATGCTGAGGGAGCAGTGTTGAGAAATGGAAAATTGCATGTGGCGAGGGGGCATTTCAAAATCAGAGCTGTTGAAAAAAAAAATCACAGCGGCTGGCAGTCAAAGGTAGTCTAAAAATGCCAGTCAGCTTTCCCTCGCAGAACCTACTCCCCCCCCCACCACACACAAACACGCACGTACACACACACACACACACACACACACACACACACACACACACACACATGCTCGCACCTCCCCTCCTGCAACACACGACTTCAAAAGGCCCTTTCATTTCTGTCATGTAAACAGCTGTGGTGACACTTTACGCCGTACTTGTTAAATGCGTCGCCTGGCTGGAGTAAAGCTGTGTCTCTGCATTAGGTGGCAAGAACATTTGTGTGCAATGGCAGCTGTGCAGCCCTCTGACAACAGAGGGCCAACGATGACAATTGCATCCAAATTACAGCTACAGCTACAGTACAGTGTCCACTCTGTGGTCTCCTGAGTGTGAAATTAGAACAGCGGCTAAGAGTTTAACGGCCAATAGGAACGTCATAGACCAACTTCTTTTATGTGGCACACTTTGAGAAGAAGGCATGTGATTTATACATTGGGAAGAGGGGGGGCTAGCCTGCATCAGCTGGCTGGGCAAGATTACTAGTCAGCTAAAGGCTGCAATTTACTTAATTAAGAACGGGAAGGTTTGAAGAGGGATGGATGATAATTCACTGAGGGATACAGTCTCAGCAACATTCTTGGTCCAACTGAAGACTGTGTATTGGGCCTGGAGATGCTGGGAACCTTTACAGTTTCATCCAGAATAGAGTACATACAGTAGACCACTGCACTAGAATGACAATACGGGATTACAGCATGGTTAGATTTATGATTCAGATAAAGACAATAATATAAATGTTTTAATTCTCCTTGTCATCTCTTTCTATCAATTCATGATTGATAGGGTCTGGAACAGGGTTTGTAAACGGTTGGAAAGTCCATGGTACAGTCTAAGGGTCGATGGAATCTATCCCGTCTTGCCCAAGGAGTGGGCTACAACCAGAGTTTTTGGATCTCAATATTGGTTCGATTTGGCATATTGTTCCCTTACCTGGCCGAGCTCTCCGACGCCACCAGACCCGTCGATTCGTGGACGCTTGCACTCTGCCCCCGATGACTCGGTCAGAGCGGCTGCCGTTTGGGCGTCAGGTTCTGGATCCCCTCGTTTCATTCCCCTGACGGTCGATGAACCACCAGTCGAGCTCGCATGCACTCCAGCCATCGCGTCCAAGTCTCTATCCCGGTCCAGCAGTGGCCGGGACATGGGCAACATGATTGATGCAACGTCGGTCGACATTAACATTGATAAAGCTGCAGTTTGAATTTTTGCGGTGTAAATTTGGCTTATTAACCCCCCAATCCCTGTTTTTAAGAAATGCCCACCAAGGTTAGCGATGTAGGCTATCACTTGCTTTTCTCTCTAAATAGACCTGCTTTGTTAACAACAGCAAAGGCAGGAACAGTTAAGGTCATAATAGTAGCCTAATCCTTCTCTGGACGTGGTTAATTTATTGAACTCGAAATCGGATCAAAGTGGTAAAACAAATTACAGCGACGTTAGTTTTGAAAACACGCTGTTTCAGGTGACAAATGTAACGCTTTTATTAGGCCTAATTGTGGTGAAATGTATCACTGAAGGTGTTACTTTAGGCTTGATACAAGTTCATCGTTACAGGCCTCAAAGCGAAAATGAATCCTTTTCAGATAACGTTACACAAATCACAGAAACTGTTATTTTTTCCAGGTCGGTGTTGCCAAGGCAGTTTAACAATGAAACAGCCAAACGTAACATTAAGTTAGCGATATCAATAAATGCTGGAATATTCAGTCACGATTTCACTGCGCAAACGGTCCGGCATTTGCGTGGCTATGTTATATTTTTAAAACAAGGACCATATCCTACCTTAACGGAAGGGCTATTCCCTAAAACATGTCCTCCTAATCCTACTGATTAGCTTATAAACGACACATTTGCCCAGTAAGCATAGCTGTCGTTGAATATTCGACCAGGAGTCAGTTTTTGTTTAATCCTCTCTTCGGTCGTTTCAACTGTTTAGTTAAAACAAAGAACTCTGTCGTATTTTTTGCTTCACAATTTTCTTTCTTCTGTCTCCCCTCTTCTCCCTTTCTCCCAATCAGTTCTGTCTATTCCTGCGGCGTGTGTGCTGGAGAGGAAACGATGTCCTCCCTCTTTCCCTCCCCCTCTCTCGTTACAGTGTTGAAGACTCCCCCTCCCTCCCTTTCCCTCCCTCTAGTTGATCTTGCCCCTTGCGTGTCCGCAGAAAAGCTTCTATGTTGAGATATGTAGCGACTTCTGCGCCTATAAACTACATCACCTTTAATCTATGGCCTCTAGTCATTTAAGGTAGGCTATACCTTGAAACTGGAGGAAATACGCAGCACTATTAGTTGAGGATTTTTTCAAGTTGCTTGAATGACTCCAATGCTATTAATGTCAGTTTTCTAGATGATACAGAAATTAACCGAAAACTAAAAACTGACCATGTTTTTAAAGAACGATGGTACACGCCATAGATATTTTCGTACAATACTCCCTTCCATGCGTAGCCTACTCCGTTCAAGATGTAGGCTTTTGGTAAGATACAACACCATTTTAGCCAATAAGCAACTGCACATGACATCAGCTCACGCTTTTTGACTTTGTAAGGTTGGCTTCTGATGACATCTGGTGGTTGGGTTGTTATTACTTCATGTTGACATGGGGATGCAATACGCGAGCATGCCAAGGGTTCCTATGCCTCATGTTATATTTGTGATATTGTTTTATTGTTTCATCCGCATTTTTTTTTTACATGTCTTAGAATATGAAGTCATCAGTGGTGGGAAAGCCCAGCATCCAATGATTGAGGATGATGTGGTGATTATATGTACAGTATATATGGCATGCAGGGACTACAACACTTTCCACTGTTCAGGTTTCCTGATCAGAAAAGTTCATTAGAGTGCCCATGGTTCGGGTACTACTACTTTGGTGCACATCAATACAAACCAATAATAACCAATGTCAGTCACAACAGAGGCATTTAAATATTCAGTAGCGTAAAATATTTGTTTAGTGCATCATGCAACTAGTGAAGTGTAGCACAGGTGAAATATGATCAGTGATCATTGTGTGGTTTTGCCACTGCCTTAGGACCAGTTTGAGGCTAGAAGCCATCGCAGCAAATATGGAGCCAAAATGCAAGCCAAGCTTTTCGCATCCAAATCAGCACTCTAAAGCATTTTGGGACAGCTTGATCACAGTGATCAATACCTGTGTAATTTAAGAGAAAAGGGCACAGACCTTCAGATCAGCTGATCCATATGGATCTCTGATCAGGGCTCCCCAGGGGATCTCTAGGGTGAAGGGCATCCTCGGTGAGACCAGTGAGACCATCCAAAGGGGCTTTAGAGTCTTCCCAGGTCGGTTGCCATGACCACAGAAGGGCAGAAGAGGAACAGATGAGGGGGCTGTGTGGGGCCGGGTGGCACACGACACATGCTACAGGCTGGCACTGATGTTGACATAGTAAACACTCAGTATGGGCCGGGAGAAAGTGAGGGGGTGGACAGCAACCAGAAACTGGGATTTGCAATGTTGACAGCAACCATGATCATGATTGCCTCGCTTCTTCATGATAATTTGTAATATTGTGATTGTCATTGTGATTATAAAACAAAACGTATGCCAGGGTCATACACAATATATGTTTACATTATTATTTTGCCATACAGAACAAATAAACTTTCACACATTTTTAACATATGAACACACAAGTTATATACCAGTAGATCCTTCTAAACATGGATCTCATTTGCACAGTACATGACTTGTTATTTATATAGTATTTTAGTATACAGAAATAAATAAAGTCTCCCTGATGAATAAACTCAAATGTTGAAAAACAGTATTTCTTTTGGCATGAAATGAAATTACAACAGAGATAACAAGCATGTTATCACATAACTATGATAATAAGCAACAGAACTGACTGTAATGACATGATGTTGATGTGATGAGTCTCTCTATTTCCCTCTCTCTCTTGCTGTGTGTGTGTGGGGGGGGTGTTATAGCTTTGAAATACAGTTAATCATATGAATTAATAAATGCAATGATTCAAAATACAGTACTGAAAACAGAAACAGAAAACAAACAAATAAAAACAAGGATGTTAGTTTCTTTAAAAACAATATGCAATTTCTTTAAGACTGACATCCTTGACAAGTTAGGGACAAAGGCAGTTTATTGGCTTTGACAAGGATCAAGATAGGCTTAACACAGCTACTCAGAGACTGGAGTGTGTATGCAATCAGTTTCAGGGGCCTGAATTCCTTAGTGTGTGGTAAAGTCTGTGCTACAACATGGTTCACCACTGGTAAGGTATAGTGTATGATGATTAAAATGAATAGAGTTAGCACAGTTTTGAAAGCTCTCTTCTTAACTGGATGGACCTGCGTTCCTCCTGGGCCTGGCTGGTTTAACGTCCAAAGCACTTGGATAAGGCAGAAATATATCACAACCAAATCCACAGTCAGCAATGGAATGACTATAACCTGCATATACCCTTTAAAGAGACAGAGTCCGAAAAATCCTATGGTAGTCATCCACATGCCTGTGCAGATGGATATACGGTATGCTGATGCCTTCAGCCTCATGAAGATGACTGGATGAAGGACCCCCAGGTAGGCATCCACACACGTGAAGACAAAGTGCAATGGACCTCCAATCTGGTTAAAAACCAGACTGAGAACTGAGTACTTCCCAACAGCGAAGCTGTAAATTATCTCACCTAATTGGCCCACACAGAAGGACAGGTCCATGAGGGCTTGGCTGGCGGTGAAGATCTCACTAGTCGAGCAAATACCCGGCTTCCCCACCAGGGCTCGCAGGACGAGCACATTGGATGGCACACCCAGAGGGATCACCAGAAAGACAGACGGAAGAACGTAAAGGTAATAGAAGCTGGTAGAGCTGGTCTCGTTGGAGCTGATGTTCATTTCTTTTACTGATGTGTCTTGTTTTTTCTGTGAAGAGAACAACCTGAGGTGGAAAAGCACCACCATTCAGTCACATATGAGATCATCAGCACAAATATGACAGATACAGGTTCATATTACCTGTCACAATATCGTCACTATAAGATCCTACTTTACTTTACCACCATGATATCCTTCTTTACACTTTATACTGTTTCTAGCATCTGTTTTTCAGCTGCTGGAATTAAGGATCACATTGGACTAGATCAGGGGTGGGGAACGTCCCGGCAAAGCCTTCGATCCAGCCCGTGGAGGCAAGGCCAATGGGCTGAGAAAAACAAATAAAACAAAATGATTTTCTTTTTCAAAAAATTTGAAAATAAAATGCTAATGTTATGACTTCCATGTTGAAAGTAATATGTAGTAATATGTACAAAATAGTGTAGAAAATTGTTGTTGAATATTGGTGCTCTTGCTAGAGATTGGAGCTCTCACAAGTAATGTAGGCCACATGTAGGCTAATAATCAGTTAACTTTGGTCTTTGGAATTTCAAGATGTTTCAAGTTTGATAATTCTAAAAGTGTCTATATGTGTTCAGCTCCAAAAAATAAAAAAATAAAAAGTCCGGCCCACGAAACAAAAACTGATGTGGCCCTTGATGTCAAAAAGGTTCCCCGCCCCTGGACTGCATGATGTAGGGAATCTAATATCCACAGATGTTAGAAAGTTGAAAAATGAAGTAAGTATGCAAAACGTGCCTTAATGTGACCGCAGTTAATAGCCATTCAAAGCAGGGAATGTTGTTGTTGCTGTTTCTTATCTTTATGCGTGCAGTACAGGTCATGTGCTATGCATGCTTCATTAGCTGCAGACGTGCAGTGAGGATTTTTTTTAGTAGGGGTATAAGTAAATAAATGCCTTATATTACAAAAGTGAGGAAAAGACTGTTCCAAGAAGGGGAGGACTCCGCCCTGGAGCAACGACCTCTAAATTTAGTCCATTGGTACTTCAGGGGGATCTGAGTTTTGTTTTTTTTTTGTTTTTTTTGTCAAGGTATATTACCAATTGGAACATATCTGGTATATTGTATTCAAGGTAGCTTTGAAGGTAGCTTTAACTAATACATATTGCAACACATCTCCCTTAGTCAATTACATATATTGTATGTAATATTTAAGAGGGCCAAAATGTGCCAAAATATACAGAATATTTCAGAATGCACTGTGTGTGTGTGTGTGTGTGTGTGTTCTAGATATGTGTGCATAAGTGCTGAAACTGTATGTACACATTTAAACATTACACACACCATTTTACTATTTTTTTGTTAAAAGTACTAGTTGAAACTTAATTTCCTGATTGTTTGTTTTATGCAATGACATGTACATAGAAATGCTGTTTAAATTTGTCAAAGTTTAGCCTTTAGATTGTATCAGGAATAAGGAATAATAAACTTATAATAATTATAAAATAATAAAAAATAAGTTAACCTTACCAGAATGGTCTAGGATTCACAAGTTGGTCAAGAACAAAGTTCGGGTCATACAAATTGGGTTAGTTTCACCACATTCACTGGCCAACCTGTAGTGTGTGAGCCTTGAGCAATTGCTTATACGTCAGGATGAATGGCTAAGATTTACATACCCTGACAGGCCAATGACAGGAGAGCCAATAGGCTCCTCAGTGCAGGAGTAGAGATTAGAGATTATGCTACTGGTGTCAATGTACTGTATATACAGTAAGGTGATACAGGGGTAAGCAAACAGGGTAACTTTGACATAAGATATGAAATTATCATGATAAGATCATTCAATTCAATGACACGTGCAGTGATAATGATATAACATACAAGGAAATGTGTCTATCTATCTATCTATATACATAAAAAAACATGCTAATGCCTATAGATGGTGTGAACATAGCGGCTGCTATGTGTCAGCATCAATGTGGCAGATGGACAGTGGACAAACATATCAGCCGGATATTGAATTGTACTAATTGATTAGTTGCATTGTGCATTAAGACAATCTATCTATTCAATTATCCAATAGCCAATTCGATTATTAGGCTAGGCTCCAAATGCAAGCACTTCTGCTGTTTCCGTTTTTTGATGCTTCATCTCTGATGTGTTGACTTTGTTGCATCATAATTGAGTTGACATGTGAATGCATGTTTTGGTGTTCTGAGGCATGAATTGTGATACTTCTCCAGTTACATATCTGTACATGATTTGTTGAAGTTGTGTAAGTGATGTGCCATGCAAATAGATGCTGGATGGGCTAATGCAAGTAATCCTTACATAACACTTATGTTATGTAATTCACATGTTAATGATAGTGCTTGCAATTACTGGAGTCAGGTCTTCGTAAAAGGCACTGCAAATAGCCAGATGCAGGTAGTATGCAGGTACTGTAAGTCTACATGAGTAAGAGGTTACAGAAGATTTGCTCATTCCTGCACCCAAGTGCCAACTTGCATCACCTGTTTACATGGTGCCTTAAGTAATAATCCTCTTTAATCCACACCTCCCTCACTGCAGGGCCCCCACCCTCCTGTTCCAAGAACAGTCCTTGGACCCCCACAGCCCCCATCCCAACTACTTGCCTCCAATTAAAATACACTAACCAATCATGGTGCAGAAATGTCAGGACCCCACAATGTTATGGTTCCAAATAAACTGTGTTTATTGGCTAGGGTCCTTAGTCATGTTATTCCCACTGAGCTGACTTTATATAGCGTGGCCCCAGATGAGAGAGAGAGCTATACTGAGGAAGGAGCCCACTTTGGACACATATTTGGAGAGCTACACACAACCCATCTGTCTGAAGTGCTCTTAGAGAGGGAGAAGAGGAGTGGAGAGACAGTTTTCTGCATTTGTGGTAAGTACAACCTGTACAACCTTTACTGTGACCAGGATGAAGTCATATATTAAACAAAACTGTCGCAGATTTCTGACTGTATATTTATTCACATATACTTCAACATTTTGTGATATAGCTTAATCAGTGATCAAAAAGTCTTGAAAATGTGGGATGACTGCTTCTTAATTCATTCGATTTTTTGTTTGTAATTGGTAAATATACATTTGTCATTGTTTTCAATCAACCTTCAGCTGCTTGAGAGCTTCCTTTTGAATTCTCAGATACACAGATCTTCATGTTACATGCTAAAGTAAAAAGTTGATTTTCTTTCATCTTCAGAGCTCTCTTCACCTGCCTTACGATGAGCAACCTCACGGTAAGCAACCTTACCCTGGACCTGAACGCCACAGCTCCCGTGTCAGGCTCTGGCCCACCACCCTGGTACCAGTATGACGTGTGTGCCGTGGCACCTTATGGCTTCGTGTTCTACTTTGGCGTGAAGGTGTTCAACCTGGCGGTGGGCTTCCCTACCAACATGTTAGTGATGTGGCTGGTGGCCACACGTAAGAGCGAGGGCTCCACCTCAGACATCTTCATCTTCAATCTGGCAGTGCTAGACGCTTACTTCTGTCTGATGACGCCGATCGACATGGTTAACCGCATGATCCTGGACAACAAGCAGATTTGGCACTTCCAGCTCTTCGCCTACGGTGTCAAGGACACGGCACCGCTCTTCCTGACCTGCATCTGCCTGGACCGCTATGTAGCCGTGGTGCACCCCATCCTCTTCACGGGTATCCGCGACAACCGCATCCGGGCAGGGGTGACCGTGCTGGTTTGGGGCCTCATCCTGGCCTACGCACTCACCAAGTCCCTCCTGGGCGTGCGGAGCACGACTGAATATTTCAGCGGCCTGATCCTCTTCGCCTTTGCTGTTATGGTCTTCTGCAACGTGTCCATCATCTGGGTGCTGCGCAAGTCGGTGGTGGGCAAGGAGACCATGAACCCGGTGAAGAAGAAGGCCTTCAAGATGGTGCTGATCGTCATGGGCATCATCATCTGCAACTACCTGCCGCCTGTGGCCACCATGCCTTTGTGGCCTACTACACCTTTGTGGCATTCCGTTGCCAGATCAGCATCTCTGTGTTCTCCATCATGGACCTGAGCTGCAGCATTGAACCACTGCTCTACCTCAACAAGGTGGAAAAGCTAGGCTGCTGCGGCCGCTTCCAGAGTCCTCAGAAGAAGCCGTCTGAAGCGGCTGCATAGATGAGGCACGTGCTGGAAACAACAGCCGTTAGTCTGCTGCACAGGTTTCACATCAACAGATTCATACATTGTTTTTTTATTCAATCATTCCTTCAAAGCTTAGAATAACCCATCTCTGTAACTGCTGTAGCTTTTCAAATGCGCTGTATTGTAGACAGTTGTATATTTTTTTTGGTTTCTTTTTTGGGGGGGGGGGGGGGCTGAGCAAGAAATTGATCGCTGCTGAGGACAGACAGAGATCATCCACACAACAGCAGCAAAGCCGGCTTACCTGGACACTACCTGACCTGCTTCAGTCTAGATTGCTTGGGGATATTGGTGAGAGAGTCAAACACAACACATGGTTCCGCAAACTGCCACAAGAAAGTTGTTTTAAACACCATAGTCTTGGTCCTCACCTTGCTTTTTGCTCCTACAGGGCATCTTAAATGGGCACAGTACTGTTTCACTGTGTTCTCCATCTATGTTGCTGCTTATTCTTGTTGTGGTTTATCATGTCCCCCAATGAAAACCCTTGCTATGCCTCTCGCCTTGCTAGGACACACACGTGATGTGGTTTCTCTAGAGTCCTACACCGTCTTGGTGCCCCTTTCTCGCCTCTGTAATTAGTCACTTAACGACTCTCTAATACAGATTGTAATTAAGAAGGTAACAAAGTCATTAGTAACCAGGCACGGCACGCTGGGATGCAAACTGCAGATGGTGCACACCAAGTAATTGTGTGATAAAAAAACACAACATAATTAATTAAAAAGATGCAATTAGTAGAGAAAGTGATAATGCAAAATTAAATACAGAATACCCGGGAGAGCAGCGTATGAGATAAATAATGTGAAGGCTAGTTTGGAGCCTCAGTAATGTTCAAACTTCAAACAGGATTTAAAAAAATGACTCATAGGCCTCTCTGTATGACATGGTTTAATAAACTGACATGAATATCCTGTTGTGCTTTGTGAACTACACTTTCTTTCACATTAATTTGTCATTTTACATGTATACAGGTATATTTTGTATATACAGATTTTGGCAAGTTAGATCAACCATTTGATTCTAGATTTCTCAACTGATCCGGACTGTGCCCTCTAGTGGCTGAAACCAGCACCAGCAAGTAAACAGCAAGTGCATTGCAAATATTCATTGCCTTCAACATCTCAAATTTAACATGGGTAAAGGAATGACTAGTAGGAATCAGACTAAACTAACTAGCAGACCCATGTAACCCATGTGCTATGAGTAAGTTTTATATAAGCTTCACATTGCATGTTTCTTTTATATAACATTTAGGTATGCTGGACTGTATGTTTATAAAGGCACTAAAAAGTCAACAAAGCAGAAATAATGCAGAGAGCATACTGTGGTCTGTAGGCAGTTATGAGGAACTGTGGTCTGTAGAGAGTTCCAAGGAACTGTCTCTCCATGATTCCATAGTAACAGTAAGTTGGTTCTTTGGAATGAGGGAGCGCTAAACCCCATGAGCAGCTCTGACAGAACACAAGGATTTAGCCCACGTCATCCTCCTGTATGAGTGGCATAATGAAAGTGAGACTACATCTACCAGGAGTCACAACGCCACTGGTGAAACAGACCAAAAAAAAAAAAATAGATGAAGACTGAAAGATGTCTCACAATGAGATTTAAGCCAAGCGAGATTTCCAAAAAGAGGCAGCCTTGTTCTTTGCTTACGGATTTGTCAGCAGCATGGAAAGTGGGCGAGCACAGGATGGAGATGATTCATGATCCAGGGCTCAGCAGCAGGCTCAAAATATGGCAGTTAAAACAGATTCAAAAGGACAATATATATATATATATATATATATATATATATATATATATAGGTGGAGATAATGGTTAGCGGGTTGTACGTTTTGTTTATCTTTGCAAACTGCATTAATTTTCAATGATCAATAAATGTGTGATGTCATCCTAAGTCAAAGCAAAGGATTAAAAAGGGCTTAACTGAAGGAAGCAACCTGCTGAAAAGAGCTAATGCTTTAATTGTCCACACTCTCACCTTCATAAACCTCTCTGCTATTTGCCTACAGCCCTAAGATGACTCATACTGCATGTCCCCATTATAGGCAAATAGGCAGCATGGAATACAATTTAGTCAAATATACAAAAGCATACATGAGCACATGCAACTAAGCAAGTAAACCTCTGGTCAGACATACAAAATATTGTCACATGCAATGCTGATCCCTATTTAGATGCTAAGAAAACTAACACCAGCTCTTCTGCTAGGCTCCTGTGAGTTTGAGCTGCAATTCTCTCAGGCTCTCTGGACTGGCAGCAGGGCCATTGATCGACGTTACATAGCCGGGGTAAATGTCACAGAACTCTGATGGGGGTCTGGGGGGGCAAAAGGTCATATTGCCCTCGGGCTGGGTCAGAGGAATGAGCTTAGCATGGGCGTAGTCAATTTCAAAGCCCTCAAAGATGAGAGCAATGGCCCAAGCGGCCAACGACTCCCTGAGCAGTCGAGCAACACTCCACGTGGCCAGCCCCAGCGCCCGGTAGTCCTGCTCCTCCAGTCGAAGAATGTCACTGGTGAGCGGACGCCGTGGCACCAACACGGTGAAGCCGGGGGTGTTGGGGAAGGGGGTGAGGAATGCCACGTGCCCCTCGTCCTCCCACACGCGCCACTGCTGTTCCTCACCACGCACGATCCGTGAAAACAGCCCTGGGTGTGCCAGGTCGTCCCCGTAGAAGGCGTAGTTGGGTGGGTCATCGGGTGCTGGAAGCTTGGCACGGATGCGGATGCATACCTCCTCAAGACGGGCACTGTCCCACCGCGGGCCACTCTTGGAGCTGCAGTAGCCTGGGTCATGGGGCTGGAAGTCCTCCTCTGCTGCCAGATGAGGCTTCCAATCGGCCTCCAGGCCATGCAGGGGCAGCAAGCGCAGCTGCGGGGGACCCGGCTCCCACTTGTTGGGGCGATGGAGAAGCGCACAGCGTCTGACACCCAGCCGCTCACACAGCAGAGACCCCACTAGCCGTGCTCCCAGCAGCAGGCTGAGGAAGTCCTGTTCAGGCAGCTCAAAGAGACTGCTTGGGCCTCCAGAAGTCTTCTGGGTCACCACAGTAGTACCTGGGGTCCAGGGGTGAGGGTGCAAAAAAGCCACAAGCTCCCCTGTTTCCCAAATTACATGTCTTTCAGAGGCCATGGTGGTACATGCTGCCATCCTGTTTAAAGAAAACATGGAAGTTATTGCGCTTCCAAGAAAAAGTTTGTTGAGGCTAGATACAATCTTGGGGTAAAAAATGTCACCAAGCTGTTCTGAGAAGTGTCAAACCACATGACCACGTCATATGACTTGAACGGTCAAAAAATCCTTAAAATAGTTTAGGACTACAAATGGCAGATTAACAAAAAAATAAATAAACAAATAAATGTATACAACTTCTCTTCGATCATAACAATCGTCCCTCAGAGTAAATTTAACAGCTACAGGCCTGTTCTGTTCCACAAATTCTTTAGCTTTGTGGCTAACTACGTTGAACAACATTCCCGGCCAACATGTTCGAATGAGTGGCGCGTAACCCACCTACCTTCTTAAAATGCTTGCAAATGTCATACAAGATATGCAAGTCACTGAGCGTGACAATCTCGTTCAGTCTTTTCACTTACTAACAAACTTTTCAAATGGGTTTTGCTTATCCATATGATACACGGAAGTAGAATCAACTAGACATTGACCTTTGGTATGTTGATATTTTTACAACCGCCAGATGGCGCGTGGAAGGCATGGGAAAAGGACAAACAAAAAAGTTCGGTCATGCAGATGAACGACACAATGTTACAAATATGTAACGAATTTCCACAGCACGCGTGAATTAAAAGAAGGAATGAAACATTTGTAGTCTGTTAGAATAAACATTGTAGCCTGCCGGTGTGACGTCTGTTTCAAATCTGCATCTGCGCGCTGTTTTCTTCACCTAGAAACCTAGGTGCTCAAACGGTAAATTGCCGCTGACGCGCCCATGCCAGTTTGCGCCGGCCAATTCTCGATTAGTTGGAAATACATAAACACGTTTAATACGTTACTGTTCTCGTTGTAAAGTCATTAGGGCTAAACGACTCTTACTATCTGTATTTGAATGACTGTATTTGACATATGCTTTTCAATAGTTTTCACTTTAGCGAGATAGTTACTTTCCCCACCCTGTGAAAGAAAGGATTGCAGATTGTGGTTACTGAAGGAATTAAGGTGCTGTATATACCCAATGGCAGAAGTAGGCCATAGGGCGTCTTCTAATCTCCTGACAGTCGTGTGTGAAGAAGCCTAACCTATCTTTCCTCGTCTGGGGAGTCCTGGGTGGGTTGATAGGAAGACTTTTAAGGAGGATCTGAAGTCAATTTGATTAGGCTATATGCATTAATAGCATTCAATATAGATTTTGGATAGCCTTATATATTGTTGAAAGGAAATGTGTAACCATTTGGCATAAAATAATTTTAGTTAGAATTTTCAAAATATGACCAGTGTAAGAAATGTATTATATTATTATAGAAATATATTATAACATCTTAGTGGCTGTAGTTATCCCTTGTGTGGTCATGACAGAAGTGTGCGCTTGATTTGACATACACCCACGTGCGTTAGGCAAAGGATGATTTATCTGCGGCAGGCGTAACGTGATCACTGACAGGCCATACTGCACCACTATACAAAGACCCCTACTCCCAAGCTGCTAAATTTGAACAGCTGGATTCTAAATCCGGTCACCCCCATATAACACACTCGTTTTTCTTTCACACTGATCTGTCTGCCCTCGCGCTTTCACAGCTGTTCAGTGGTTCCGTAAATGCAAACCCCACATTCTTGAGATTCATGACACGATGGTATCCGGAACCTGTTTAAAGGTAATTTCCCCACGCACTGTTCTTTGAGCAGTTCGAAAGGTGCGCATCGTTTATACATTTCCCCCCTTCCCATTTTAATTTATTGTGGGTCTACAATAAATACTTAAAACTTTAATAACTAAGGATTAAAAAAAAAAAAAAAAACCTGAAATGCCAAATGATGGAAAACCCTCACAAGAGTTGAGCCTCGATAAAGCTTTAATAGAAAATAATAGAGCATTGTACAAGCAAACACACCTACACAAAATAGACCTGAAAGTGATAACAGAATATTAAATAAAATCCGCAAGCATTTTAAGCCTATGTACAAAAACAGGATTTCAGTGTGTAACAAGATTTCACAATTTCAACAGGCCCCTTACTGGACACGTGAGGACTTCAGCTGCTTCTTAAATTGAAAACAGGACAGGGAGAGACTGAATGAAATGAGACTAAAGACTGGGATGACTGGCAAGGTGATGTTACTGTGATCTTTCATTTAAAGGAGTTACTCATGTTTTTACATAACTGGGCTATCTTGATTCATCTTCCACTAAGTTACGCCACTACGTCAATGATTTTTGTTACAAGAACTTTTGTGGACACAAATTTTCTAAATGATGACACAAAGGGAAATAATGCAGGAATGGGAGACCAGCATACTGATGCTTCCACTCTCAATCTCCCAAATCCAAGCATTTCTAAACTTCCATTTCCTTTTCCCCTGTATGTTTCTAGGCCGTGTTGCCCTTGGTCTTGCGGTTCTTGGCAGAGCGCACTTCCTCCAGAAGGTCTTTCAGGTACTGGATCTCACGGCTGATCGAGTCGGCCTTCTCGGCTAGCTCACGGTTCCTCTTCTCCAAATCCGTGCACTCTGAATTCAGCAGGTCCTGTTCGGCACGCTTCTTCTGGCGGTAGCGGGTGGCAGCCGTCTTGTTCTGCTCCATCTTCTTCAGCTTCTTCTCCACCACCTTTGGCGCCCCGGACGCTGTTTTCACCTTTCCGCTGACGGGTGAATTGGCGGCATCTGGGTCAGGCTTGGAGTAAGGCTTTGTTCTGGAGGAACCGCTGGCCCTCGGAGAGGCCACCGGGCTCAACGGGTGGAGAGGGGAACCTTCATCTGAGCCAATGCCGCTGTCGCTGTCGGACTGCTCTTCGCAAGAGCTTGGTGGGGGACTCAGCTCCTCCTTGGGACTGGCCAAGACAACAACAATGTGTGACGGGGAGAGGGAGAGAACGATGCTAGAGGTCTGAAGGGCATCTGGTGCTGCTGTGGCAACTACCGGAGCCACCACCTTCTCAAGCTCAGACACATCAACTTCACTTCCCAACTCCAGGGTGAAGGTGGAGGGCAGGGGAGACGGTGCCGGAGAGGACGGCTCTGACTTGATCTCGATTTCCAGGGCAGCAGGCTCAGGAACAATGGCTACTTCTGGTTCTGGGAGGGGGATGATAACAGGAGGAGCAGGGTCTTCAGGAAGCGGGGAGGGAAGAGCCAGATCATCGGGGACAGCAGAGGTGTCAGGGAAGGGCAGCGGATCCATGTTGAGATCCATGTGGGACTCCAGGGAGGCCAGGAGCTCTTCCGGAGAACTGGGCGACTCATCAGACTCATAGGACCCAATCAACGAGTCCAGGTCAAAGTCGTTGAGATCGATCTTCTCAGACATCCAGTCCATTCCAGAGAAAGCATCCTCTGCAAAAGATAAACAGATTCATGTTCACCAACTATGAGGGAGGACTACCTTGTACATAATAACTTGGCAGAGCAGTACCTCTACTTTCCTGTCACTTCCTCATTAAAATATCATTAAGTGCAGGAAGTATTCGCAGGTAAAGTCTCACCTTTGCTGTTTTCTGCACTTATGTGAGCATTCAGCAGCTCATCAGCTGAAAGCCAGGGCAGAGAAGGGAGCAGGTCAGCCTTGGAACCCAGAAAGGTGGGAGGGGATGGAGGAGGAGAAAGACAGGGGAAGGGAGAGGAGGAGGAAGAGTCAGCATAGGAAGAGAAAGAATGGGGTGAAGCACACCCCTCTGACAGAGGTTCCTCTTCATCGTCCAGAAGGGGCCCAAGTGGGTCATCCATCAGAAGCGACGAGGGTCCCAAGAACAGGGACCCCACGTCCTCCATAGCCAGCTGTGAGCTCAGAGACATCACTGATACGGGTCAGGGACACAAGGAGCAGACGTTTTGATGACAAGTCGAGCGGGAGTCTTATGCTGTCGACGGCAGCAAAGCTGAGGGGTTTTGCCTCGAGAGACCTATGAAAGATAGGGATGACAATAGTAAGGATCAACAAATCTAAGCATTATATTAACAGAAATTAGTCTATACATGCTGTTATAATTTTATTCCATTAGAGCAGCTGCAGGTTGAACTACATTTGGCAAAAACTCTCTGGGTGTGCATACTGTGCACATTTCCAGAGAGTTCATTCACTTGTTACAAATTATTTCTGTCAATAGTACAGCATTAGGAACCATCAATTCCCATTTCTAGAGTCGGCTTGACTATTCTTGGCAAGTTCAACAGAAGGAGACTTTCACGTGGAAATCACCCCGCCCTTCACGAGAAGATTTAGCTTTCCTTATTTGGACATGGTTCGACCGGTGACTCCACCCACACCGTCTGCGTCTCAGCTGGGTGTGTGTCCTTACCGCCATTTCCACTACAATCTACTATCGTGGGGGAAGCGAGGACGGTCGCCATTTTAAAAGTGCCACGTTGTCTTATTACCAACGGGACTTCCTTTAAAGTTTGTTTACATCGTAACTCCTATTTTGATATCATATCATTGTCTGATCGCTGGCACACGAGAAAAAACAAAGTAGAGGTTGCTAGAGCTTCCCCCTCTAAGGGATAATAAAACACTACAATACATCAGGACGTTCTATGTAGCTGGGAATTGCCTGACAACCACTTTTGACAATTCCGAGGAAGGACCGGAAACACATTTCCGAATTAACATTTTAAGCTCATCAGATTTGCTCTGGAGTTCTAATAAACTCCTTTAACATTCTGTGGTAGGACTCACGGTTGATCCTTCGACTGTCTGTGACATGTTTTAGATCCAGTTAATATTACCCTTAGCGAAGTTAGCTAACACTGGCAAACACATCAAGTCTATTAACGTTATAATACTTTGACCCTAGGAGACTACTGTCGAATAAGTAACCTTCAGTCCAAGCCTCTCGGTTAGGCATTTAAAGTTTACTTACGCCATTTTGCCAAAGAAAGCCAGTGCACTTAGCCGATGCACTGCCGGGGTTGCCGCTGCTATATATGCCGCTGCGCGCTACACAGCCATTTTGGGCGGGAGAGCTTCTGGCTCGGAATGCAGTAAAGGTCTGTGAAGAACAAAGTAGAAAGAACTCCGTCGTTTAGTCACATGATAATATATAGGGACGCATAACAACATGATGTATTCTTCCGCCAGTACAATGCTTCGTGTATCAATGCGCCTGACGCAGAAAATACTTGATTTTGATTGGTTCATCCAGTAGTCTATCATTTCACATATGGCAATAATGTAGTACCCTCCCACGTAGGCTAAAAACTATTGCGTGTGTACACATACATGTGTGCGTAATGTAGGTCAGGAAAATATTTTTGTTTCGCGTCAGCGGAAGTAGTCTAGCTGCTATTTGTTTTTATGGTATCCAGAAAGCTGCCTTATTGTTAACATTAGGCCTGTAAATGTAAAGATCAGGCTTTTGTGTAGCCATGGATTTGGACTATTGCCCATTTGAAAACTGAACTAGAGTTGCATGAAGTCTATGATAAGTCTGTTGTGGGCCTACAGGGGTAGGGTATAAAACTTCAAAGACTGTCGAAGTTATTACTGTCGAAGAAAAGTGTGAAGGTTTTAAATCCAATTCCAAGTTAACTTCAAAACGAGGCTACCCTTCTCCCATGCCCTAATAGACAGTCAATGTATGATCAAACTATAGGTCTAACTGTGGCCTAACACATGCTAAAAAGATTGCTGACACGTGAAAGTCAGCCCTATCATATTCTCCTTGCGCCCGCGGCTATCTCACATTCTGCTGTTGTCACGCATTCGAGCCATGCCCAGAACGTGCTTCAGAAATCTCCCCTGAGCAGTTCTATAGTTTAACTATTTAAACCAACTTCAGTTCTCTATTTGGACCGTTTTGCTGTTTGACAGGCAAAACGTGTCGAAGTTGAGCTATGAAACGGATCCTCGCTCATTTACGCCAATGTCAACAAGTTCATGTTTAGAATTTAAACAAAGAATGCAAGGCTGCCCTCTAATGGCGAACATGTATATAAAACAGTAGCCTTAACCAATTGTTCAATTCTTTAATGACCTAGAAATAACAAAGTTACAAATGTTTTTGCAAAATGAATAATCTTCTTATAGGTTATTTTTGTTGCCCTCTGGATGTAGACTGGCTTGAAGTTGGAATAGCCTGGAATACTCTGTGAGACTGTGGCATGACAAAATCAGCAGTGGATAGCCTATAACAGTGGCTGTCCATTACATTATGCTTAGCCTACTTCATTTTATTCGTTTTGATAAAGTCTATTCATTGTATACACCAAAATATCTTAAGCTGTTAAGCATGTTTTTTTCAAACAGTGGACATTAGACACCCCCAAAACGCCCCAAGTTAGATTACTGAGTCATTTGATCAGGAATGTCCCAAGACTGGGCTTTGAGGTAGCAGAGGTAGTACTGCTGAATGTGCCTGAAAATTTATTAGGCTACAGCCTAGTTTGATCAAACTTGTGTGGCTGAAGACTGTGGTGTCTTAACATAAGTGGAGTCTTCTGAGATGCTGCAGGCTGACATTCTTGTGAAGCTGAGGTGAATCTTTCACCACATGGTGTCTCTTGGGTGCAACTGGGGGCCTTGGGACCCATATGCTTATACAGTGGTAGGATACTTTTTTCAGTGTTGCGATGTGGAGTGTGGGCCAAAGAAATTGCATTGTATTGAACTAAACTGACTCACAAAGGTGTGTTTTGTAGTTCATCGTATTGCTTAATTTTAAAAAATACCGATGTCAGTGTGTTTGGTTACAACAATGATATAAACTGCCATATTTAGAAAAAAATATTAGCTTTTACAAGGATGTATTTAATCAAGCTGTTTTTCATTGGCCAGACTGCTGGACGAAGAAAGGCAACTTGCAAATTTTGCAAAAACTTGCACATTTTAAAGCAAAAATCTTTTCTGCCAACGAAGAATGAGTGCTCAAGGTGAACAAGAACTCAAGGTTAGCTTAGCATCCTTCAATCTGACTCATCTAGCACTGTGGTCTCAAATGCAGTTTACCTTTGGTGTGCATGGAGAATTTGAGACAGGGGAGGTCGGTGGACTCTTTGGATGTCGTGTCCTCGGAGCAGGCACTGGAGGCTGCAGTCACATTCCAGACTGACTGTTGGCTTACCTTGGAAAATGAGTCAGACGTATCAGTTTGTCCACAAAATTCATGCAGTCAAACAGAAGTACTCACGCAATACACAGTATGTTTTCAGGATGTCTGCAGTGTGTGCTGAGTGAAGATTAGTGTAGCTATCAGTGACCTCAGAGTCAATGGGAGCCCTTTTAATAGACGGTAGGGTTGGGTGTGTCTACAATGTTGTGGAACAATGAAGCTTTAGTTTGGTATGATTGTCATGAAATATATTCCAAAACTTTCACATTTTCATTGACCTAATCCTGCTTCTAAGCTTGTCTTAATCCCCTTCTTCCTGTAGCTCACTGCAAGTTTCACCTGTTCTGCCCTGGACTGGATAGTGATTGTTTTTGCAGCTGTCCAATTATTCAAAAAACGTTTCAATTGTGTTCCAAAATGTACTATACTGTGTGTCCTGCTGCCTCACTAATCCTCATATTTGAACATCAATAAACTTGTGTGTACTGCCTCACTAGGAGGAATCTGCAGCAACAAGCTACTGTATGCCCTACTTTGGTGAATCTCAAGAATTCTTCTGTATCTGCACTGCACAAGTTAACCTCTGCCTCTATGTGGCAGTCATACATCAGAATTTTGATGTGTCACTGTGCGTGTCTGAGCGACAGAGATACTGTATATAAGTGTGGAGTATTTGTGAGTGAGTGGTTATTTGTGCGTGTTTGTGAGTGGGGACCAAAAGCTACCTGGCACAATTCTGGCACATCTATGTGCTTGGAATTATTGATGAAAAATTGACAGAAAAAATAGCACTAATTTGCATAGGCCTGAACAACTATTAAATTACAAGCTGCATTACCCAACATATTAAACTATATATTACTCCAGACTCAGCTGAGATAGCAGGAAATTCATAGTTTATTTATAGCAGTGAATTGCATTTACTACACAGTTGTCTCTCTGTGATTATTACATGGATACATATATAACATAGTCTGCACAACCTCTGACATCATGGCACCATACTGGATTGTACTTTTATTTCATAGGCATTCTTGATACCATTTATTTGCTATTATCAAAAAAAACTAAACAAAACAAAACAAAAAAAACACTGGACCGAGAATGCAATCAAAACCACTAGGCTTATCTTCTCTTTATGTAGCTAAAATGTGCTATACGTATTACAGATTAGCCTACAGCCTAGTTTACAGTGGGCAGGATGTAGTTCATTTTCTCAAGCCTTTCTCTGTACTTAAAACACTCATCCAGCTGACTTTGGAGTTGGTTGGCGACCATGCATATTTTCTCGGCAAACGTAGACTCCTTGCCTTTCTTCAGTTTCTGGTCTTTATTGAAGAGTAGATCCATGCCTGCCGCAAACCCCTCAATGATGCCAGCGGACCTGCTGACGACTCCCAGCTGGCCGCCATCCGCCACCTCCATGATCCTGGCCACCTGCACAGCTTCAGTGTCAACATTTGTCAGAGTGGAGAGGTTGTATCTCCTCAGATGTTCCATTCCCATCTGGATGAACATCAGGCATTGTTCAATTTCACCCATCCCGTTTGTGTAGTTCTGTAGGATCGTCTCCACTTTCTTGCGGTCCTGGTTGTTGGTGACTTTGCCGGCGATAGCGGCTGACGCTCCAGTGGCCGCGCCGGTTGCAGCCACGCCAACGCCAATAGCTGCGGCAGCCACCGCCAGAGATGCTCCCATGGTTATGGGAGAGAGTACGACCCCTGCTACAGCAGCGATAGTTGCCACACCACCAACTGCGCCGGTGGCACCAGTGATTTTGGCAATCTTCACTTTCTTGGAGACCTTGTCTGTGTTGTCAGCAAGACTCCGAAGGTCAATAATGTTGTTCTGAAGAGACTCGCCACGTTCAGTCAGAAGAATGTTATACACACGCAAGGCTCTCTGGACTCTTTGCACTTTCTCAGTAAATGCTCTAAGAATGCGAAAAAGACAGTAGAGTAGATGATGAGCTACAGCTTCAAACACTCACTTAAACATCTCCTCTCAGTCTTAACTCTATAACTATGACTGTTGCTGAACATAAACATTTTTCCCTCAAAAATTATGTCCCCAAAAACGGAATGACAAAGAGCAAAATGTCCATGAGCTAAGTGTCTTGTGCATTAACTAAATCTGTTTGGCAACAATCCACCTATGTGTAAGCTTTTAGCTTCAGTTTTAGATTTTACATTTGCACATAGTTTTTACCCCATTATTAAATAATTCTTTATTACATGTAAGACTTTGTGCTTTTCCTGAAATTTAAGCACCATCTGTGTTTTTAATTCACCCCTTCAAGCACTATTATCATACACCACAAAACTCCAATGACCAGATAAACTTGTTTGTATCTGGTCAACCATGTTCTTTTGATGTCTTGTTTCCACATACCTGACCTGCAAGTCTGTTGAAAAGTAGTGATCATAACTTGGCACCTTTTTCCACGCTAAAATTCAAATATAAGTGATTGGTCATCATGTAAAGCACATTTCTTAAAGAATGTACACAGTTGTGATTGTAAAAACATTCAGGACAACTCACCTTCCACTTCACTCCACCACAACATCAACTCTTTGTCATCCTACATTATCATCATTATAATCAAAAAAAAAAAAGATCAACATTTTTTTAGTGTGCATCAAATTCAATGTATTATTTAGTTTTATAAATTGTGATGAGATAATGATTTTAGAATGCTAATAGAACAAGATTTTTCCATGCCATGTCATCTTTTTTATTGTGGCTTTTCATGATGAGAGAACGTTGGTCATTGTCAGGGTGAAGTTTTTTCACATTAATGCCTGGCCTGGGACCTTGTGGGATCTGTTTTTAGGAAATATGTCAGTTTTATTAGTATTTTTGCACATTTGATGACTTAATTTGATGATTTATGTTATAATAATTTAAACAGTAACTAGAAATCCAGGAGTATGACACAGATACAGCATATGCTGTCCTTCAGAGTAGTATATAGAATTTCCACATATTTCCATTGAAGCAATTTTTAACTGTAGCTTCAATTTCAACTGCTGTGAATGTAGCAAATGTATTCATGCAGACACCTTTCAGCGTCTGTTGCAGAGTCTCTGTAAATACACAGTAGATTTGAACTCTTTTCGAATAGTTTTTTTCAGCATTTGTTCTAGGATATATTCTAGGATATATTGTGGCAGTTACCTTAACATGAGCATCCATGTGATGATTGGGTTTGGGGGATGGAGCAAGGTAACTAAATCCTTTCAGAGGATGATCCCCCTTGCTGGGAGAAACTGGTGAGGGAGTCGATTCCAGGTCATGAATCTACAAGTTTGACCAAAGGAGATGTTTAGAGGTCTACAGAAAATGGAACAGCAAAAAGATTGGAAAATGCTTTACAGAAAATGGAAAGGAGAAAGCATGGCATGCCTATGCATTCCTGTCACAGACTAGGCCTTAAAAACATGCAGTGTTTTATACAATGTTTTATACATTTTAGAGATGAGTTTGGCTAAGTTTGAGGGCCCTAGCCAGCCAATACTGGAACTAAGAAAGAGTACATCAATACATGAGTATTTCATCATCTGTAGACAACTTTGTACCACCCACAATAATTATAATTTGTTCAAAAGATGATTAGTAACAGTTGATCTGTGAAGAATTGTTGGGCAGAGTGTAGGCTCAGCATGATCAGACTTGTGTGGCTGAAGACTGTGGTGTGTATTTGATACCTTTGCCTTAACATTAGTGGAATCTTCTGAGATGCTGCAGGCTGACATGTCCTTGTGAAGCTGAGGTGGATCTTTCACCACATAGTGTTTCTTGAATGCAACTGGGGGCCTAGATCCCATATTCATAGGCTACAATGGGAGGACATACTTTCTTCAGTGTTGCAATGTGGACAAAACTATACTTACTCTTTTAAACATATGTTCTGTAGTTAACCAACTTAGCTTCATTTTTACAGGTTATGTTAGTAAATTAGACTATTAAAAAGAGGTTTAGTTGTAACAAAGGGTATTATAAGGATGACAATATTTTCTCTTTGCATTTGATTTATCTACTGGAAATGAGTGAATTTTGACTTTCCTCTAGAAACTGCACTGGTGAAACATATTTCTAAAAGCTTTTTTTTTAAAGGCAAAGAGTTCCTAGACTGTTGAAAGAAGGATCTCCATTACACCATATGTGTTTTTACAGTTTTGCACTCTCACAAAAAAGGCAACTTACGCATTTTACAGCAGGAATCTTTTCTGCCAACGAAGAATGAGTGCAACTCAAGGTTAGCTTAGCATCCTTCAATCTGACTCATCCAGCACTGTGGTCACAAATGCAGTTTACCTTTGGTGTGCATGGAGAATTTGAGACAGGGGAGGTCGGTGGACTCTTTGGATGTCGTGTCCTCGGAGCAGGCACTGGAGGCTATAGGAGAACATACACTCCAGTCACAAACTCACTGTTGGCTCACCTTTGAAAATGAGTGAGACATATCAATTTGTCCAGCAAATTCATAAAGTCAAACGGAAGTACTTACGCGATCCATGTTTTCAAGATTTCTTGGAGCTGAGTTGTGCCGAGTGAAGATTAGAGGAGCAATCCATGCAACTGAGCATCACAGTCAATATGAGCCCTTTTATGACTAGACCGTAGGGTTGGGTCTATCCCTAATGTTATGGAACAATGAATCTCAAATAATAAACAAGTTTGACAGGATGCCTTTGTAACACACTGCAACCACAACAATTATGCTACTGGACCAGTTAGTAGAGAAAGACAAAGAAAGAGAAAGAAAAAGTTTATGTTGGCTAAATAAGCTGTCAATTTACTGAACAAGAGTAAATATTAAATAGGTCAACAAGTAGAATAGATAGGAGAGAATAAATAGAATCAATAAATATTTACAGTACAAGATGTAGATCAATAAATATTTACCCAGCTCACCTGTTCTCACTCTCTCCTCATTGTCTGTGCTACCTGCTTGTTGTTACCTGCTGCTCTATCTGTGTATTTAAACGCTAGGTCTCCTGTGCTCTGTGTCAGATCGTCTGCTACCCATGGTTCACATGTTAGTTGGCATTACCTGTCTGACTCTCTGTAAGTTATGCCTGCTTCTCTGCTCCAGTAGCCCGGTTTGTTTGTCTGCTTCTCTACTCGTCTGCCTGTCTTGTGCTTCAGCCTGTCCAGGCGCCTCTGTCCGCCGTGCTCCCTGCCTCAAGCTGTGCTCTGCGGATTCCCCGACTCTGTAGCCACCGCTCCTCAGCTGCTTGCCTACATCTACTGGGAAGGCTTGCCACACTTCACGGCTCCAACCATCCTCCCTGGACTCAGCTGCCTCTCTTGCTTCCACATCCCTTTCCCCCAAACTCAATAAAACTTGATTCTCCTGTCTTGTATCTGCGTATCTGACACCTACTGGTTAGGGCTTTGGGCTTGAAACAGGCATTGCCTGTTCAATAGGAAAAATGTGGATGGGGGAATTAGTTGAGCACTGCTCTGCCATGCCCACATCCACGGCTCAGGTGCCCTTGAGAAAGACACCTAACCCTTCACTGCTCCCTAGGTGCCGCTGTAGCAGGCAGACCACTGCTCCGGGTTAGTGTGTACTTCACCGCACTGTGTGTGTGCTCACTGTGTGCTGACATGCATCATGGCATCAAAAGAGTAAAAAAAAAACTTGCTGTGCTACATAACATGCCCACTAGAGGGGGTCTGAGGAAAATAGATCATCTTTTCACCTTGTCTTAACCCCCTCCTCCTGTGACACCTTATAAACTTCACTGAGCTGACACTTAAATTTGTGCTTAGCTATCAGTTACTAAATGGTTACATTGGTCACAGTGGTTGCCAAAATGTTACATTGTGTTCAAAAAGGTATGTCCTAACACCACACTAATCAGCGTTCTCAGCATCAACAAACTTACTTGTACCTCACTATGAGAAATCTGCAGCAACACACAAACTATACTTTGGTGAATCACAAATGCTCATTTTCACTTCGGCCAGTATGCAGCAAATATAGTATGTAGTAGGCCCTTGGGAACCACGAGCTATACCTGCCACTTACTTAGGGTTTCAGTGCCCTAGAACTCATAGATGAAAAATTGGTGGGGAAAAAACAGTAGCACAGATTTACATAATCTACACTAATTTGCCTGAACTGTTAGATTGCAAATAGTATTAGAGTACATATTAACCTATGTATCACAACTATCAAACTTTACATTACATAGGAATCAGCTGAGATAGCAGTTAAGTGTTTATTTACATCAGGAGAGGGTTTACTATTACCATTGTATGCACCCAGTGAGGTGGTCATTCAATTGTCACACTGATTTATATACAGTCTTTTCAGCACAGCCTCACAAAGCAACACCAACAGTACAACAAAGCAGTAATACATTACAAGTTAAAAAGCTTAAAATACCAACTAGTGCATTCCATACACAGATGCACTGAAGGCAATATTAAGCCAGTCACACTTTAACAAATTAGATTTTACAGCGTGATTATGTAGTGTTAAGAAGTTTATTTGCTGCTAGGTAACTGTGTAGGCCTAAATGTGCCACAATGTGCTGTATCTCAAACTTTGTGTCAGACAAAGGAAAGAAGTGATTAAACGAGCGTTCCATTGTGGAAGTTCCATTGTGGAAACACATTTATCGCAATAATCATAAGCACTATACTAGGTTTAAACTGATGACTTTAATGTCTATAACTTCATATATATACATGTATCTATATCTATATCTATATATCAATATATCTATATACATCTATATATATATACATATATATGGGGTGTATCAAGTCATTATCACCACAAAAGAGCATAACCCATGCAGAGCCCTCAAAATGTTCTCAAAATGTTATGCCCGGTTATGCAACATATCAAAACCTGCTGAGTGAATCTGCCACCCGAGTCAGCTCATCTTGTGTGTTTTGAAGTCTGCCCGCCACCTTGTGGAGAGTTTTGCCAAATTTGTTCTCCTTGCCCTTCTTCAACTGCATCTGATCTTTCTTGCTGTAGAAAGTCCCGATGCCCCCCGCGAACCCTCGGAGGAGATCGGACGACCTGCTCACTGCTCCGAGCCCCTGGGCCACCTCCCCGGCCTGCTCCAACATCCTAGCCACCTGCCCGGCGTCCATGTCTGCGCCCTTTAAAATGGAGAGGTTGTTCCGTCCGAGGTGCTCCATGCCCGTGTAGATGAACTGGAGGCAGTTCTCGATGTCCTCCAGCTTGTTGCGATAGTCTTGCACATTGGCCTCCAGGGCCCTTCTGTCCTGGTTTATAGACGCCTTGTTCTTGACCGAGGCCTTGGTGAGGCCTCCGGCCGCCGCCACCCCGATGCCGACGGCCGTTATGGCCAGGGACGCCCCCATGGTGAAAGGGGCCAGGACGATGCCCGTCACAGCCGCAGCGCCCCCTACTGCACCAGTGGTGCCTCGCGTGACCCCCGCTGCCTTCAGCGCGTTGTAGGCCTTGCTGATGGCGTCAGAGACCCTCTGCATCTCATTGATGTGCAGCTGCAGCACCTGTCCGTGGGTGTTCATCAGGAGTCTGTACATCTGAATGGCCCTCTGCACCCGATGCACTTTCTTAGCAAGCATCCTGAAACAGGCACAGAGAGTGCATGCATTGTCAAATAAGACTTTTGAGAGTTTTACTGTAGTTATAGTTTACTATAGTGAGAACACCACAGACCTTTGTCAAATATAGGTCATATAAAAATACATTTTTAAGGCTTTCCATCCATGTTAATGAATAGATACAATCCCAATGTCCACTCTGAGCCCCAAGACATGAACCCTCAAAGTCTTCACTGTTACAAATGGACTTTATGATTGGCACCATCATGAGAGTTAAGTCTTTGAGGGGTTAGGGGTTAGCGAGGACACTGGTATTCAGCCATAAACTGGAAATTAGTATCAGTGACAGTGGCTCAAATGCAGTACATTTGCAGTATGGATACCACACTAATGTCTTTGGGGTATGCTGTACATACTCAAAATGCACTACAAGTTGAATCAAAGCACCTGGGGAATGAAGGACATTAATGTGTTTCATGTTATCTGGCCTGGTGAGTCATATGGTACCTACTTAGGCTCTGTGTCTGGAGAATGGGACATTTTCTTCCATGCTGAAAGACAAACAGATCACTTGTTAGTTGTGTTATTATCAACAGACGCACAGACTGTGTTGGACACGTGGAGAAATGTCAGGCTTCAGGCGTCTGCTTTGTGTGCATTGGCGATTGGTCTTTTGACATGCAATGCAAATACATCCTGGCCATTACCTGGCAGAGTTCCATTTAGTCCCTAATCATTCAGATTAAAAGCACATGAGTCATGAACTGCAGCTTTTGTTTGTCATGATGAAGGATAGCTTAATTTGACAGTGGCACTCACGTTTCACAGTCCTCCACCATGCCATGAGCTCCTCATTACTCTAGGAGACAAAAACAAACAAACAGGATGTGTGTATTAATGGAAATCATTTAATATAAATGAAACTAAAATTTGTCCAATGGTGGAATAAAAAGTGAAATGACAATAAAAATTGACTTTTTTTGGTGTCCATTTCTGCACTGCAGGTATCAAGCTCATGGTGCACTACGTTGATGGTCAACCAAAAGTATCACACTCTTGTTTATATAATAACATCTGGTTGCACCAGATATTACTGACACAAGCTATTACACAGTACAGAATGTCAGAAAGACTCATTAAAAGCAGTAATTATCAGTCTTCCTATCATACTTTCTACTCCTCTATTTAATCAAGACCAATCAAGAATGGTCTATGTCACAAATATTTCATCAAAAGTGTCACCAACATGAACAGTACCATAATACGCTGCCCTTCAAACGAGTCTCTTCTCTGGGAAGCTGAGTGAGAGAGTGAGCTGGCCCCTGGGGCTTGGGCTGGATAGGGAGGTAGAGGGCTGGCCCCTGGTGCTTGGGCTGGATAGTGAGGTAGAGGCGGGTAAACATGGCTGAGGCCAGAGTATGTCGCAACTGGTGGTGCTAAAGCCTAGTATTAGAGAAAACAAAAACTGTATTTAAAAAAACAAAAAAAATTATAAAATTAAATAAAAAAAGGAGAATTGTGAAATATCATTATGTGTCATTCATGAAGAGATAAAAATGTTCACAAGATACAGCTGTTTGTCAAACAACTGCTTGGCACAGTTTTGTACACAAAATTCCTGTTTGTTGAGTCTGTTTATGTCTTATCTTTTAACACAACTCTTCAGGAAATGACCTTTTACTGTCATCTGTTTACCTGGAAAGGGTGACTCTGTGGCTCCATGACAGCTTCCTCATAGCTTGGTGGCTGATCCGCTCCACTAGTCCAGCTGTTCTGATAGCTTGGTGGGGCTGGCATAGCCCACCCAGAGTCTCTCTAAGAAAGCGCACACAGCAACACACCAAACTGGATAAGTACACATGCTGGCCTCAATGGCCCAAAGACACGCTGGACATGGACATTACATTACATTTATGCATTTAGCAGACGCTTTTATCCAAAGCGACGTACAAAAGAGGATAACATTCAAGCTACAACAAAATGAAAGAAACTAGCAAAGAGTGCATATTGCTAGCATAAAAACTGCACTATTTTAAGTAGAAAGTGCAATAGTGTGATAAAAAGTGCGGTATAAAAGAGAAATTAATTACAAGACGTTAAGTGCATTCTCAAAATATAAGCTATAGACATAGGTTTAGGCATGCGGGCCATGGTTGCAATCAGCTCAGCCTCAAGGTTAGCTCTCCTTCAGAGCTGCCTCTATGATATTAAGGTTACACATTAGCTCATTCAGGTGGAGAAAACTGTTAATGTCAACAGGAGTGGTTAGGTGAATTGGTGAGTTTGAATTTGAATTGCTAAAATATAAGGGGGTGTGAGTGCTTTCACATGACCCCTGCAATACAAATGACTATAAACAAACTCCTGTATGCTCATGTATTTCCTTGCTAAAAGTTTGTTTAGTGACAGCTACATACTACAGGTAATGAAAGATACCAGGCTTTCAAGACAAACATCATTTCCCATCCCAGAGAGAAATTGCTTGTGTGGGAAAAGCCTTGTGTTTGTATCACAAAAAATAAACTAGCCCTTAGTACTGAGGCATTACCTTAATCCCGCCTTTAAAGAAATAAAGACTGAAAGATTAGATTGAGAAGATAAAAAAAATCCTAACTTTAGCCTTAGACATGAGGTCAGACAAAAGACAACACATCAGTAATGGCTAGGAGAAACAGGCTGGTCAAAGGAGATATCTCATTATGATCTCTGAGCAAATTTTTTTTCTCCATTGTACAGTTATGTCTTGAATTAAACATACTCACCACTCACAAGTCATTAAGTCATCAAAATAATTCTACTGACTACAGTTATGTTACTGTGCTGGTATAACAGCAATGCCAATACACAAGGAAACTACTAAAACTGTCCTTACATACAGTACATTCAAAACAAGCTGTACCTTTTTCTACTAAAATGTTATTGTGGTATGTCTTTTGATGTCACTATATTGTTTTATTTTATGTGCTTTGTATGCTTTTAAACCAATTTATAATTTGTGATTTTAAGCTCCACATTATAAGAATAATGAAAAATGAATAACATAAAAATTAACTTACCCCCGACATATTACTGGTTTGGATAGAAAAGTCTGGCGAAGAGGAGAGTAATTCCCTTTTAGTTGATCCGCAAGCACACCCCAGTAGACTGAAGGTGACGGGGTAGTTCCTGGTTTTTGTTATTTGCTGTGGGTGGTGACAAATGGAAAAACTTCCATCACTATTCTCTTCAAGCTAAGCAGTAGGACTGGTCTTAGACACAGATAACCAGCATTGCTCGTCAAAACCTGCTTACTCATGTGCACTGGCTCAACTACCAGGATGTCACCATGAGTTATGTGTCTGTGTTTTGATGAATACTGCCTTTTATAAGTGCCACACACACACACACACACGCAGCACAAGGCTAACACTAAAATACACACCAGTATAACACTCAAACACTAGTGGCAGATAGTAGGCACTCATAGTATTAGACAGTAAGCTCAATACCAACAACCAAACATCCTAAAGTCAGATGAACTTAACATCAACAATTTGAACAATATTCGTACATCACTCACTACATCTCTCTCTCCCACACAAACACACACAAGGAAGCATGGCACCCTCAAGTGCCAAAGACAACATATACCAAGACAACACCTGTCACTGCAGCCAAAGTGCTGACAGCATCTGAGGGGTACTCACAATGACAGCTATTGTTTTTGTGTGCAGTTCCTGCATCTTCCAAGCAGAAGCACTGGGAAATACGAATGTCTGACACAGAATGTCAGCCGCCATTGTCCCACTGTCACTTCTTAAAGTGTTGATCATGTTTCATTTATATATGTATACACACACACACACACACACACATACATATATATATATATATATATATATATATATATAACCCTATATGTACACATACATATGTATATAACCCTATATATATAGGGTTATATACATATATATGGGGTCCTGTCATGGCTTTCTGTGATTCAGTGAGGTGCTGTCAAAGACTGTTTATTTATACAGTAATTGGGGATGAACCTGTGGGTACTGAATTTAACCACTTTTAACCAATTTAACCAATGGTATTAACAACATTCTGCTCAAGCTCTCTAAAGAGACTGAGTCATTATAATCGCTAATTCGTTTTTTACTGTAGAATGAGGATTGAGAGATACAGTGTGAGGGACATCCAGCCATCCAGCCCTCATTTTAGTTAACTATTTTTGCGATTTACCAAATGAATACAAGTAACGATTTATTGTAATTATGTCAGAATAAACTGAAGATTAAAACTGTCAAAAAATGAAGAAAATGCATATTATTTTCAATTTTATTAAAATCCACATAGCATCAATGTATCCAAAATAACATATTAAAAGTACACTTTTATAAAGATATGATGGATATATGAATTCTATAAAACTAAACAATCTGTCAGTACTTGGAAGAGGTGTACTCTATAATATATGTGAGCAAAATATGTGGAGGTAAACAGTCTTTTGAGTCTTCAGAGTTTTGAGCTTACACAATTTTTCCCCTGTATTTTATGTACAAGGTTCCCACTGTGTGTCAAAGTTATTACGGTAACTACCGTATCACAACCTGCTGAATGGCTGACCGAACCGTGTCCCTAACCTGCAGGAGCTCATCCAGGCCCCCTTTCAGTTGCTTGGCTAGCTCCCGTATCTTCCTGGCAAACTTGGTCTCCGAGCCCTTCCTGAGTCTCTCTTTGTCCTCCTTGGTGAAGTAGACGTCCATGCTCACGGCAAACCCATCCAGAATGCCAGAGGACCTTCCGGTGGGCCTCAGGTGGAAAGACTGACGGCTAATCACCTGTGCCAACCTCAGCACCCTCACTGCGTCCTTGTCCATTCCCCGCACGGGCTTGTACTTCTGTAAGCCCTCCATAGCCGTGTTGATGAACTTCAGACAGGCCTCCACGTCCTCCATCTGACTCCTGTAGCTCTGCATGATCTCCTCCACCTTTTTCCTCTCCTTGGTGTCAGACATTTTGTTCTTGATAGCCATCGATGCCCCGGTCAAGCCCCCGGCAGCAGCCACGCCAACGCCGACGGCCGTCACGGCTAAGGACACCCCGAAGGTCAAAGGTGCCAAGACCACACCCGCCACCGCTGCCACCCCACCGACTGCCCCAGAGGTGCCACCAGCAATGCCAGCGATCCTGGTTTTCCTGTGAAGGTTGTCTAGTCTGTCTGCCAAGCAGTAGAGCTGAGTGATGTAGTCATTGAAGATCTGACCACGATGGAAGAGGAGACCTTCATAGAGATGCAGCGCCAATCTCACCCGATGAGCTTCATTAGTGATCACCCTAAACAGTCCAGAGTGAGGCAACAAGCAGGAAAACTGACTAAAAATGAACACATGACATTATGAAACAAAAGTGTTAGAATTCGTCATTTTGGACTTTTTTCAGGGAGTACATACGCTATATCGTTTGCCTGTACTTGGTGAGATATGGGAACTGTATCTGAAACACACAAAAGGCAACGGGATAGGTGAATGCTACATGCGGAACACCTCTGATCCACATGTTGTGGATCACATACACATAAAATCAATCAACAATAGCCCCTCACCTTTAGCTGTGCTCCACCATTCCAAAAGTATTTCCAGTTCCTCCTATGAGCGAGGAGGGAGACAAGCAAGCATTTACTCCTCGTGAATTATCAGAGTCTGTTTTATGACAAGTTTCTCCCACATTTTATTCAGTATTTAAACATTCACAAACTATCTCTATAGAAGTGAGACCATTAGCCATGCAAACAGGACAGACACAGTCACATTAGCAAACCTGTGACACTTTGTGAGCGTTCTCCAACCCCTGTGGGAGCCTGGCTGGCAGAGAGAGCTGATGACGAATCTGTCTCGCAGCCTGTAATGAAGGACAAATGCACGTAAACAATAATAATTAACAAAAAACAGCCTAATCAAAACACTACCCTGCCAAGGGACTACAAATGAAAATGAACTCATTTTCTAACTGTGGCCCAGATACAATTAAAATTTAAATTGAGAAGTTGATTAATGTGCAATTGTCCCTTTTAAGTGATAATAAATTAAATAAAGAAAATTAGGGACAGAACAAGCTCTCAGTCACTGAGTAAAAAAACAAAAAAACCCAAAAGCTCTTGTTTTACAGGCAAAGGTGGAGCGAGAGGGCTGTTGCTGTAGTGTGGAGCACTGGGGTTATCAGAGACAGAGTGGTGCAGGGGAGGCCTGTGTGGCTGTGGAACAGATTAGAAGGTGAACAACGTTATTCAAACAAAGCTGTGGGTAAAGCATGTCCGCAATGTAAGGAACTGTTTAATAGCCAAACAGCAGCCATTGATTTTTCAATGCCATTGATTCCTGAATACAAGATGGGCATGTGTTATTGTACATAATTTAATAAACATGCACGCAGAGAGATGACTGAAATGGGTCACACATAAAAAGTGACAAGACACACCTACAGGAAGAGAGAGAGAGAGAGAGAAACTAACACACTAACCTCAGTATCGGGCAGAACCTCAATGTACAGCGGTTCTTCAACAGGATCAGACAGGCGCTAAACAAGTTGGCATATGAGAAAAGGGCCAATGAATATAGACATAGATTAATAATGCAGGAAAATAGGAATAAGTGAATTCAGACAGACAGACAGACACACAAGCACACACGAGCACGCACGCGCGCACGCGCACACACACACACACACACACACACACACACACACACACACACACACACACACACACACTTACACTTACTTTGGGATTGATCTCTTCTGGATAAATATACAGAGGCTCCTCTGCAGGCTAAGAGTAGGGAGGGAGAGATATGTAAAGAGGTGTGAAGAACAATCAATTTATAATTTTTTTAGGGGTACATGAAACACACAGATATTCACCCCCCATCCCCCAACAACTACTACATACACACTACTTACCTGGTATTCATCAAAAGTATCCTGTCTGGTCAGAGTCTTGGCTTCTGTAGGTGGAGGGGGAGGAGGTCGATGGGGGTGCAGACCCTGGACACACACAGTATCATGTTTAGCATGCACGCAAAAAGTAATGGGACACATAGCAAAACCAGGTCATCTAGTTCTGTGTTCTTTTCAGACCTCCATGCATAATGAAAAAACACATTTACATCAACTCATAAGTGAAATATTGGGAAAATAATTACACATTTAGAATAACACATTTTTCTCACAATATTTTGTACATGTCACAGAATGGTTCCAGGAGCTAGTAGCACAACCCACAACAGGAACATGAGGGTATAGAACATGCTTGAGTTACCTGAGTGGATTGCTGAGGATGCACATACATAGCTTTTTTTCTGCTATTTGTTGACAAAGCACCCAGAGTTGTTCCTTTGGTGTCCTGCTGGGGGCGCCGTGGTAGTGGTGGTAAAGGTGGAGGCTGGGGTACAGATATGGCTTTGGTTTGCAGTTCAGCCTTGTAGTCCTGCTGCTGGGGATCAATAGTGTGGCTTGGGAGTCATTGAGAGTTATCAGTTCAGCACTAATGCACATGTCAACACCTTATGCATCTTTAATACACCTCTAATATATCCTTAACACATAGCTAAGTACTGTATTGCGTCTCTATAACACACCTTGACATCTGCTATATCTCTCAAATATATACAGTACATAATCAAATGTATCTATAAAGTAACAGTGTAACTTTTCGCCACTATGTCACCTATCCTGTTTGTCAGACTATTTGTTTTACTCTCGGCAAACCAGTTTGGATGGCATGTTGTCATACTAAGCGTGGATAAACACAAGTGGTTATTCCCACCAACCACTAGGATATGCACTGTGCAGTCCTGGGTGAAAGGTAGGAAACCACCTCAAAATAAAAGAACAACGCTTTACAGCATGACATTGCCGATACGGCTCTGGAAAATGTTTGGAAATGTTTTGTGTGCCTGTTACGTAGATAGTCCACTACACTAGTTTTACGCCACACATAAAATCAAAACGCCGATTTCCAGTGTCGTCAGCGGTATGAGCTGTACCGCGGCACGCTGAACTTCAAAGGAATTTCTTCTCTGGGGCGATTTGCCGTCAGGTGCTAAATAGTCAGGTTGCGGAGGACAAACAGGGCCGAGGTCAGGGTATGCGGGGTATGCAGGGAGTGGAGGGTACAGAGGGTATGCAGCTGGTGGTGCTGTAGCCTGGTATTGGTGAAAACGAAACATGAAGTGAGAGTTATGAAATATCACCGTTTGGCCTTCATGTGGTGACAAAAGTGTGTCTCACAAAATACTGTTTAGAGTATTTTATATTGGCAAGTTGACAGATCTCACAATTAAAACGACATCTTTTCCCCTTGGCAATCTTTGTTTACCTGAAAACGGTGACTTTGGTTCCGCATAGTTTCCTTATATCTTGGAGGCTGATCCCCTCCACTCCAGGCGTTGGGTGGTGGAATTGCCCATCCATAGTCTCTCTAAAATAAAAACGTTCAACTTAGTGAGGAGCTAACATCCGCTAGGCTAATACACACACTGGCCTTTGGCAGCGATCAGCACAGAGATGTCAGATTCAAAGTTTGCTTCCCTTCAGATGCCATTCACATTTCCAACTCACTCCTTACTGGGTCTCACAAACTGAATGAAAAAATAAAATGAAATGAAAAAAGATTTGAAATAAGAGTTTAAATACATGACAATGCATGCCCAAAGCCATCTCTGACAAAGAATTTAGTCAATAGGTGTTTTCAGTCATGGAAATATTTCAGTCATGGAAGAATGGAAGAATTTCAGTCACGGAAATATCAATGGACTTACAGACAACAGATAAAATGCCTTGTAGATTCTATTGGCTTTAAGATATGTTGTGAGCTCATAATGCTTTTGTTTTGGGGTTACTTGTAGGGCATCACAAAAATGCAAAGATCTGGCATCCAAGCAAACACGACTTTCTTGTTCCTGTGTGTAAAGTAGTCCAATTTGTAGACCAAGCTGTGTGAACCCAAATCACAACAAAAAGGGGAAAGGACTGCGTCTGCATATTTACATAGAAATATAAGAGAACAGCATGCATTTCCCGTGGCAGTGAAACAACAAAATGCTGAGACTAAACTACATGAGGCAAAGGCACACTGCCTACATTGTTTCACATCCTCTCATATAAAAATAAAAACATTCATACTTAGTTTTTTTTTAACTAACTAAAAGGTCTGCCGGAAACATGACCATTTTCTAAAATGGGATGCGGTGTTCGTATATTGCTGATTGTGAGAATTATTATTGCAAAGCCGGATGATAACAAATACATTTACATTTATGCATTTAGCAGACGCTTTTATCCAAAGCGACTTACAACTCATCAACTATCAATTGTTCCGGGCCAGTCTTCCCTAGAGCAACTTAGGGTTAAGTGCCTTGCTCAAGGGTGGCAGCTGGGATTCGAACCTACAACTTTTCAGGCTACTTACACGCTAGCCAGGTTCCTTAACCACTACGCTACCACCACCCCACATACAAAGCAACAAGTACAACAAATACAAAGTAACAAGTCTGTTTAGATGAGGTCACATTTCTACAGTTTGGTTTGACATTGTGGTTTGACAAGACAACAGTGATCAAATTCTGTCCTGCTGTCCTATTCATTCTGCAACAAACAGATAATTTTGTCACAACGTAAAAGAAAGCAACTAAATAATTTCTGTTAAAACAGATGGATGCTCTCACCTTAGCCATGTTCCAAACTGTATTTTTCACTCAGGGGGCTTAGATGATAATCCACAAATCCTCCTTTTGCGCTCACCTTGTGTCACTGAAGTGAAAGCATTTTGTTTGTCCAAATGCTACGTCAATGTCAACATGTTTTTTTGACTTCACATAACTTCGGGCTCCTTGCAAGCCAAGCAAGGAACTAAACCTGGTTGTCTCCAGGTGAGGTCATTACACTTGACAAGAGTCTCCCACCAAGACTGCCAAGAAATCATTACCTGTAAGACTTTTTCCATTAAAGTAATCATTAATTTTACAAGTCAAGTTTTGCAGGTGGGAGTTTACACATTACCAAAAGTCCAGCTAATTGTGTGATGGCTCACTGAAATAACTAATTCTGGAACAGATTGCCATTGGTGTAACCCTCACAACTCTGTCCACTGGATATGTCTTGCTGTCTCAGTCAGCTCTTCTGTTGAGCATACCGCCAGCACCTGGCCCACACACAGATACACACAGAGCCCTCCTTCACTCCCAGTAACTGACGCATAAAATAGGACAGGAGTTGTCTATCTGGCAAGGCAGCAAACAGAACAAGTTCTTCTGCTTGACAGGCCCATGGGTGTGTTTCTAAAACAACCACCACAACAGCAATTATGCATGCATGTCCTTGACCGTGCAGTGACCATGAAGATTCTTCCATAGACTTAAGTGGACATTACTACACCTCTTAATGCAAATCTCCTTTTCAGAACAAGTTGACCACTATCCTCCTATGCAGTTCCTTACTTCCGTACTTGCTGATTCTTTAAAAGGATCCCTGACTAATAAGACTTGTTGGCCTTATAAGACTGACTTTAGTATCATCTATATTTAACAGGTTTCAAAAACACTCAAAAAAAAAAAACTTCCCTTCATTAAATCCCTTCATTTGCAAAGCTTGTAAGCTGCCGTTGCATGTACGTCTCACTGCTTTCTGGGTAAAAAGTGACATCATCTGGTCGATATTGATGGTGTCTATGTACAGCAACAGCTTGATTGCCGCATCTTGATTGGGCCTTGATTAGATTCAATCATGTGATCAATGGGAGCTTACGAGTAAAAGGATTTTCTGAACTATTAAGAATACCAAAAATATTTTGAGTGTTTTTAAATCACACCAAGGTCAGTTTTATAAGGCCAACCTAGCCAGGGAAAACTACTGTATGCAGGGGCACCTGTAGAAATTTTGGGTCCTATGACAGAAAATAATTTTGGGCCCTCCAAACATTGACTCTAATGTTAAAATGTTCTTTGGGCCCCCTGTCAGTGCCAGGCCCTTAGAATCAGGATTCAGGAGTAGAGGAAAACCATCTCTTTCAGCCTAGCCTCAGTGAATGAATGAAAAACAACATTCAGTATTATCACAAAAATGACAACAGAAGCATTCAGTGTATATTTTGTATTTTAAATGATCTACAGTTATAGCAGGTAGGTCATCTTGAATTGGGAAAGCCAACAGAGCAAGTACCAGACTCTATGAAGTAAATGGCAAATGTCAACAAATGTGCCGAGTTGAAATAAGATCCTTGTTAAGGCATCATGATGGTTCTGTCAGCACTGTTGTGTCTCTGCCTGCTCCATTGCTTCCCGTATCCTATTGCGGGTTGACATGAGCTCGTCCAGGCTGCTCTTCATCTGCTTAGCCATTTCTCTCATCTTCCTGGCCAGCTTGGTCTCCGTGCCCTTCTTCAGTTTCTCCTGTTCCTGGAAATAAACATCCATGGTGGCTACCAGTCCCTGCAGTACTTTGTGCTGCGCGGACGTTGGCACCATGTCACCCAAGTCTCTGCCTAAAATCCGCGCCACCCTCATTATCTTGACGACTTCGTCGTCCATGCCCTGTGAGACGGGGGGCTCGAACTTGCGGAGGCGCTCCATGCCAACGTTGATGAAGTGCAGGCAGCCATCAACATCCGCCATCTGAGCCTTGTAATCCTGCAGGATTCCTCCACTTTCTTCCGCTCCTGGCTGCTGTACCATTTGTCCGTGATGGTCGACGAGCCGCCCTTGGCACCGTGGACAGCCACCCCCACACCGATGGCCGTAGCTGTCAGAGACAAGCCTAGCGTGAAGGGGGCCAGGACGATGCCTGTGGCTGCAGCCACACTACCTCCGGTGATGCCCACCACCTTGGCTTTCTTGTTGGTCTCATCCAGTTTGTCAGCCAGGCCATAGAGCTGCGTGATGTGGCTGTTAAAGATCTTGCCGCGATGGAACAGGAGGCACTCAAACAAACGCACAGCCAGACAGACCCCCCGGGCTTCTGAGATGAGAGCCCTAGATGGAGAGAACACAAGTATGAATCCCTCAGCTTTTTCTTGTTTTGTCTGATTTCTGACATCTTACGCACCTTCATATCATAAATTCTAGGCGTAAGGCCTGTAAATTGAGAATATATTTGGATGTGATATTTAAAAAATACACTTAAGAAGACCAGTTCTTTCTTACACTGAAATTTCATCGATACAAACAACTTATAAATCACATGTGAGCATTGTCATAAGATGATTCCTGTGCTCAAACTTGCAACGATTTCTATGTTCATTTGATAAATGTGGTCCATTGTGCTTTTGGATACTTTGGGTATTTTAACCAACAAAACCCACCACCAAAAACTCACCAACCTTGAAAACAAGGCATGAAAAGTTCCAAAAGAATGAAACTGCAAACCTACTGTGTGTTCTGTTCCTGTCCTTGGCTGATGTTAGATCTGTACACTTTCTCCCAGCCTGAAAGTCAAACATTTACACACAGAGTTGAGGTATAGCTAATCAACTCACACCACAAAGCATTCCACCAAGGAGGACCTATTTAAAGCACTCACATTTGGTAGTATTCCACCACTCCATCAGCATGTCAAACTCGTCCTGACAAACACAAATACAAGTAGGCAACATTATTCCATTTTAACTATGTAAGCAAAATCAAATCACAGAATATTTTGGATATCTGGCAAATACCTAAAAGCATATTTCAGTGATGCATACATATTCTATATGTAGCACATTCTCAGAGTCTCTTGAGACGATGAATATATTTATTTATGGGCCAGATTTGTGGTTTCCCCTGCCATTGCAGCATTCAAGCTGAGCAATGTCTTTAGAGGTGGACTGTTGAAGAGGTGGAGCCTAATAGAGGTGCTGTGTGGTACTGTACATTTGAGCAGTTGAGGGGTGCCTGCTTGGGTGCCCTCCTCATGGGTAGGCGACTTGGAAGGGACAGTTGGGGGTGTAGGCTGGGCTTCTGACTGGGGTGGCCATAGTCATTGAGGACACTTCTCTGCAGCTCTCTAGGCTAGAGTCAGTCACACAACACAAGGGTAAAAGAGTGATTCTTCTCATAGAGAACAGATTGATGGAGTACTGCACCTTATTTGTTGATGTTAAAATAGAATATATTCACTTTAGATGCATCATAAAATAAGATTAAATGCATTTACAAGCCTAATTACAATGTTATATTTAAGCTGGAAATTAAAATGGTCTGTTTTGGTTAAATGGTGCCCTCTTTGGCAGCCACAGTTGAACTACAGTTTATTTGTGACATGTGACATCACAAATAGCCTTTGTTCAAATTTGTCCATTTTTAGTGTCAATTTCAAGTTCAATATTTCCATATGAGGGATGGCACAGCCATGTTTCATGTTCAAGATGACTCTGTGGTCATGCACAACCTGTTCTAATTCAACAAAGCCAAAGTAAAAATGGTTTTGCATCCTATGTCCCCTTTAAAGAAAAACTCCACCGACAATTTTCAACCTATGACGCTGTTGCAACTCTTTTGAAAAGTGTTACTGGGCAGTTTTTCTGGGAGTTGTTTGGCAAAATTGTTTGTCATTAATACTGGACATCATTTTAGTTTTTCTGGAGACATCCAATCATCGCTAGACAAATGGTCATGATCACCCAATCAGAACACATGGAACCAGTTACATTGCTTAAAAAGTTGCCCTGTGCATTCCCATTGTCATCTTTAGTGTACACTACACTAGAGTACCTTGAACAGTTGAGGGGAAGGAGAGTACCGCACAGAAGCACTGCTTGGTGGTGGCGGACGGGAGGGCTTGGGCTTGCGTTTGAAGACCTGAGGGGGATTTGGCACAGAGTTGTAAGGTACTGACATATATAGCTCCTAATCTATAGACACATAGCATATACAGAGCACACTGTGTAAGTGTAAAGTACCACATACTCTATGTTATTACTATTACAGTACAGTGCATATAGGCAACACATGACGATAATTACATTAATTACATCATCTATAACATCAATAACATGTCTTACCGGGAGGTTGAGCTCATCTGGATCGATGTAAAGAGACTCCTGAGGCTCTTCTAGGACATCAACATATAAAGGCTCCTCTTGTGGTTCATGCTGAACATAATAAGACATAAACATAAATGGAATCATTTTAAGGTGTGATGCAAAGCCACTTGAAGCGGTAATAATGCAAAAATGTGTGCATTTGATTATTTTATTTGGAATGACTAATACTGACTAAAACAACACAGCATCCAGGTATTCATAAAAAGCCTCTTTGACATGACAGTACAATCAATGTGACAGTAGTGAGCAAATAACTAGCAAAAATAAATAACTGCATCAACTGTGATGCCACCCCCTTTTCTAAACATGCAAACTACCTGTGATTGCAGATACAAAGCGATATCTGGCGCGCACAGGCACACACTCCCACCTTAAATTCCTCCACTGACTCCTGTCTGGTTAGCACTGTGCTGTTGTGATACATCACGTGTTCTGCAGGCAGAGCAGGGCTTCCCTCCTACGACCACATTTTATTAGATAAGTAAACACGATAAGACACATTGATCAAAAGCTGTTACTCAAATTCAAATAGCACTCATATTAGTCATCCATTGATTTGCTCCCATATTCCCTTGTAGTTTGAGTGACTGCGCAAACAGAAGCAGAAATGGTAGAGATCAAAGTTCAAACTAAGAGTTCCAATAAGCAATGAGTTCAACATTTTCCTTGACACACACACTTTATCTGCCAGGTATAAAAACACTTAAAAAAAAACTAAAACAATTACTAAACTCTGACATCTTACAAACTAATCATCTTTTCACTGTAACAAACACAATTCTATTGGAAAAATGAAAAAAACTAGAATCATCTTGGAGATATCGCCAATACACACCTCCCACCTAAATTCAAAAATCCCTTGCTGACTTCTCTAGCTGAAGATATCTGGAAATCATTCCAACCAAATATAGCCTGTAACTACGGATATTCTTTTTGACCAACTTCAACATCTCCAACAGTAAATACTTATCCACCCTGTCCCAGCACTGTCTCTTGTCTGTCTGTCACTTTGTCCTGTCTCTTGTCTGTCTGTCTCTTTGTCCTGTCCTCACAATGTGGTCTAGTCCCACTATCTTGTTTCATGTATGTCTGTCATTTGTCTCTGTACATGACATGACATGATATGACGTGCTGTATATCTGTTTCTGTATGAACCCCCATTTCTACATATTATACAAATGTGAATGTAAATACTACTGAGAAGATGTATACAGTTGTAATTAAAAATAAAGTTCTCTGAAATCTTCTGAGGATGGGGGGTGGTGATGGGTTAATAAAACAGTTTTTGCTGTGTGTTTTCCTGCACATGTTTTGTTTCCATACAGCTTATAACCCATGCCTTTTGCTAAAACAATCAGTTATGCAAAATACTTTTTCACAGGACAGTGTACAGTATCACATCAAATACCAAACTAGCCTTTTCACCCTCACCAACAATGGCACACTGGACTCACAAAACAGTCGAATGCAAGCGCACATGTTCATGTGAAACACAAAATAATGGCATACCGGAGGGTTTAACATGTAGGCTTCATCATCTTTTCCAAGCTTCCATGCTGAAAGCGCTGCCATCAGTGGCTTCATAGGCTGGGTATACTTCTACCCTGCAACTGTTTTTAAGCTAAGACTGGGCTGCTCTTTAGTACAGACAATATATAACCAGAGTGCCCTGTTCTTATTTACAACAACCAATATACTAGATAAGCTTTGGTTGAGTGTCACACTGCAATAATTCCATGATCTCACATTGAGTGTGCAAGTGTGTGTGTGTGTGTGTGTGTGTCTGAGACAGGAAGAGAGAGCAAGAGACAGAGAGAGACAGCATGTGTGTTGTGCTTACATGTGTTGTGTCTCCTTTTTGTTTGTGTTGTTGTTTCTTCTGCTGTTTTTGTTGTTGTTATGAATACATTACCATCCATTTGTGTCTCCATAGTTTCAACCTCTCTCTCAGACTATTTGTTAATCAGGTTTGTCTTTCTATCATGTCATGTCATAGCGCATGAGAACCTCTGCTGTGCAAACCTGTGTGTGTGTGCGTGTGATCACCGCCACCTGCCATCTTTCTAATCATATGACTAAAACAATGCCCTTTACACACATGAGATTTTTTATTACTGTCTCCTTCAGTCCTGATTACAGTCCTCTACACAGACCTCAAGAGAAGCATGAAAGCAACCACTTAGTAACTCACAGAGTTAAAACAAGTGAATAAATAACTTCAGGAGGAGGTGGAGCTGGATGTCGGGCACTGAACCTGTCTGTGGGGCGGCACAGGGAGGCACCATGTTCACCTTTTGTTCGCTTGGATGGCTGCTATTAGTCATGAGTTCGACGGAGAGTGTAAAACAGCGCTGAGGGGATTACCTGGGGATCCGTCAGTCCTGACTGGGGATTCTCAGACTGCTCGTCGGGCTGCGGCTGGTTCGACTCTGACTCCGTTTCAGTCTGCCTCTAGAGAAAGTTACTTTTGTTACCCATTGTCTTGAATTTTTGTTGACACAATGCAAGGTGCATGACTATGAATGATCTATGAATTATGATTTATGACTACAAATTATCTAGTTTCTAATTTGTAATCTATGAATATCTATGACTATAAATAATCTTTATGGTATAAACATTTAAGCTTTTCACACTTTCTACAGGAAACTTATCAGATGATGCCTTGCTGTGATGAAACTAGAGTTATATATGCAACTGATGCTCGATTGCATCTCGATGCAAACAGACACACTGTCCTGAAATAAATTCATGTATCTAGTCCCATACATGACACACACACACACACACACAAGAGTAAAGCTGTTGCATATGTACCATGAGTGAAGACCTGAGTTCTGCTGTCCTGTACAATGAAGTGCCGCTTCCCTCTGATACCCAGCGCCTCAAAGTTCTGCTGCTGGGCAAGGGAGGACGGGCAGGCTTCTGTTTGCGTTTCTCCACTGATGATGGAGGAGGAGGAGAAGGCTGATGGGAAAAAGAGGTGCAAATGGGTCTCCTTCACCAACTCATTTGTTCTTAAACCCCACTTAGGCACCCTGAGAATTCTGGCATTCAACAAATGTTTTCTTATCTGTTTATATCCAGTATAAATAGGATCCTGATAAGAATAAATGTAAGAAAATTCTTACAAAGATTGGTGAATGAGGCTTAATTGAGTAAAGCATATTTAGGATTTAATTTAATTTAATTTTACATTTTACCTATACAGCGCTACTCCAGCTGCAACTAAAGTCATGTCTACCTGCAAAATGCTGGGAGGTAGAGGGGGTCTTACAGGGGCCACTATCCCCTCTGGCTTCTGATTAACCTCCTGAGGAGAAAGAAGAGAGGACTATGAGTTACTAAAGAGATAACTCTAGTTTTTACATCTTTAATTTCACCTAAATTGTGCTACTACACCAGATATTAAAGCAATGTTTACCTGCAAAATGCTGGGAGGTGGAGGTAGAGGTAGAGGTTGTGTAGGAGGGGGAGCTCTCTCATCTGGGTCAAAGTAGGGGTGCTCATCATCTGGGATCATGTAGAGACCCTCAGCTGGGCCAGACTAGGGACATACACAAGCCGGAGATTGAACAGGTGTGTAAGGAATGGAGCAGTCAAGTGAAATTCAACAAAACATATTATAATTTCTACTGTATCACAAATTACTTTCATTATAATTGCAATGCATTTGGAAAAGGCTTGCTGAATCTTGCTGATCGAGGGTGTGTTTCCTGAAACCATAGCAAACAATTTAGTTGGTTGGCAATGAGCAATTGCACTGCAACCAACAAAGTCTTTTTAAAACGCTGTCATCTTTAAAACTATTGCAAGATTGTGGTATGGTTTGAATATTTCTAATTCACTGCACTGAATTTGGCTTAGCTGAGATAGATTACCAAAGCTCAGGTCAGCAAACCTGTGCAGGTAATGCCAGAGAGTTGACCCACAACTACAGATGAAATTCAGTGATTTCCAACAGTATTTTATATTCAAGAGACATCAATCCGAACCCAATAAATAAGACATAAGCTAAGCCGTATAAACAATAAATAAATCACCACAAAAAAATCACCCGAGACTTTTCTGGGAGCTCTGTATTTTTGTAGAGATTCTCATCTGATTGTGTCTCATCTGTGCTCTCCATCTGCTCTTGGGTGAAGCTCTGGGGATTGGGCACAGGTGGAGGAGGTGGCGGGTGCTTGGGTTTCACCTTACTTTTGCCTCGAAGCTGCTGCAAGAGAGAAAGGAGCTGCAGTGCTGATCAGCAGTAACATACAGTCTATGAACTGAGCTATGGCTCTCATGTGAGGAGTTAAAGGATGCCTCTAGCCTGGTGCACCAAATGCTTTCCCATTGTTTGACTCTGTGCAAAGCGTCTCAATTAGCATACATTTCCTTCCTCAAGGGCAGATTTCTTTCTGTGAACTTCACTGATTGGCCAGCCACAAATTTCTCGAAGGAAACCTAAGCTAATGGAGAGATCCCTGACTGTCCTGGAGGGAAATGTGATATTGAGCAGAAGCGCTAGGCAGCGCAAGCCTGGCTAGGATGCCTCCCTAATTCAAATATAGTTGCAATTCTGCACAAAAGCATCTGCCTTTAATAAACTCTGGCACCTTTACTAGCTTTAAGGAGAAGTTTAGCCATTTTCCCATAGCCCCATTGTTTGTGGTTACTGAATGCTGATGGTCTGTTTTGATTTTTTTTAAAGATATCTTTTGGGGCTCTTTTGCCTTTTTTTACTTAGCGAGTGACAGGAAACAAGTGGGAGAGAGAGATGGGGAAGGATCGGTAAATGACCTCATGTTGGACTTGAACCCACGTCCCCAGGTGTATGGTACGATGCCCACAGTGCCCCATGTTGGTCTATGTTTTAAAGAATCTTCTTGTTCTTTTTCATACTGACAGCACTCACTGACCTTAAACAACAGAAAAGGCCAGAACTGTATAGCCTTTGTAAGGTCACAAACGTAGCAAGTACTTTGACAAGTGGGAAAGTTTATGCATTTCTTTTAGTGTATTTCTGTGGACTGGACAATGTTTATGTTTATGCATTTAGCAGACGCTTTTATCCAAAGCAACTTACATTTTGTCAACTATCAATTGTTCAGGACTAGTCTCCCTCAGAGCAACTTAGGGTTAAGTGCCTTGCTCAGGGGCACAACGGTGACAGCTGGGACAATTTAGATCATCAGGAAAAAAGTGGTTAAAAGATGGCATGGGGCTGGGAAAAGATTGTGGGTCAGAACCTACAGTCTAAGGTCAGAACTGAATCAGGGTCCCACTGGGCCCTACACATACCCACATCCCAAGTAAGACCCTACTGCTTTTGCCACAGCACCATGAGAGTGGTTTAAAGGAGCTATGTGACGTCATGTGTCGGTTAAAACATCCCAAAATTACACTGAAACAGTTACAGACTGTGACTGAATGAATGCCAAAGATGCTTAAGTTGGCTACTGTGTTGTCCAGTTATCCTCTGACAAGAGCTTGCAAGTCAACTACCTCTGGAACATATCAGTGAGTGCAAAGCTGCGTTCAAGACGACTCAGACTCAAAACCAAAACTATTGCATGAAAACACCACAGTGCTCCACAAAGCTCCTTTATTAGCCTGGTTATAGGTGTGTGGGGGAGTTAAAGACGCTTGAGAATGCTATTGTAACACACCTGCTACATTGGATTCGGTATTCAGTATCTTAATATCTGATATTCTGGTACTATTTCTCACCCCATCTCATGGACACACACCAAGAACAAAACCAAAACACAAACAGCCATATTACTGATCATGGCTTCGTTTTTTTATTTTTGCTTGGGATCAAAGCTGTAAGGTTCTATAGGTTTACCTCTTAACTTTTCCAGAGTAACACACTGAACTCACACAAATTATACCACACAGATGGATGTTGTGACAGTGCAGTCAGATATTAGCAAAGAATGGAAGAAAACAAAACCATATGTACTTACATTTGCCATTTATCCCGTGTCTTGACTTTAACTGGGTAGAGATGGCTTATTTCTTCAGTATTTAATTGATGGTTGTCAAGAGTGACACTTTGTCATTTCACCAATATACCAAACAGCCGATACTGACAGAACAAAAGAGAGTGTAACATTAAATAAAATCCACCTTGGAGAGTAAAGAACTCAAACGAAACATTTTCATTACAGAGAACAGCAGCTATCAGCCACCATTATAACTACATTCAACTAGAACTCAAACCAGTTCATCCAGACATGCTCTGGCTTGGACTGGTTGGACAGTGACAAAGTCTTAAAAAAACAACTTGGGACTTGCTTTCAATTGTAGCCTCTCTCCTCTTCTCATGTTCTCAGTGACCTCACCTGAAGACTTGCAGTGAGCCCGTCACATGGTATGATGCCGTCACACTGCATACTTCCAAACAAATAATAATGAATACAATATAGGAGTCGAATTTTAGCAGCATTTTATTCTGTTATTACAATAGATAAATTGCCACGTGATGACATGTCTGAAAACAAATATAGAGTTTAAAACTTAACAAAATAATCAGCCGTGTGGGCAATGAAATTGATGCCGTTCTACGTACTGCATACAACTTCTACGAAGCCTGTGGTGTACCACTGCTAGATTTTTTTTTTTTATACAGAGAAAAGGTGTGGCCATTCTACTACTGAGTTAATTGTACAATGAACAGAGCCCTCGTTTTAGTAAACAACTTTGTAAAAATGAGTGAACAAGCCAAGTAAGCACACATTTTCTTATTCCAAAAGATGCACAATCCAAACGGTGCATCTCAAGTCTTATGAAGTAAGAAGTACAGCAGTATGCCATTTCGGAGTGTCTTTATGGCAGCTTCATCTTCAAGTCTGTGCTTAGTCCATCAGTGACTGGAGGATAACATTACTGGTATAAAAAAAAAAGTCAAACCAGCACTCACTGAAGAAATACTGCCACTACTCTCTGAGCAGTGTGATGCCAAGACTTGAGACCCCTAGTCCAGTCAGGAAACAATTCCAAAGCCAGAGCAGTTCTTTGAGAGATGCAACTATTACATTGGACGTTCATGAGCTTCTGGAGTACATTCTCAATTTCCACCTTCCACAATTTTGCCAAAGTATTCCTTCTGGAATGCCTGGAATTCGTCCTCTGAGAAGATCGATTTCTCCTCCTTTGGTTTGACAACTGGTCGGTCAGGCTGAAATCTTGACTGGCGACCAGAATTCTGATTGACGATCTGGAGAGGAGGAACTTATTGATCACTCACAATCACAGCCACCAGCGACAACACATCATCTGCTGACTTCAATATTTGTCTTATCAGCATACTACATATTAAATATTTACATTTATGCATTTAGGAGATGCTTTTAGCCAAAGTGACATTCATTTGTCCACTACCAATTACTTCTGGGCCAACTTAAGGTCAAGTTAAGTGCCTTCCTCAAGGGCACAACAGTGGTGGCTGGAGTACAAACCCCCAATTTCCAGGCTTCTAGCACGCTAGCCAGGTTCTTTAACCACTACGCTACCACCACTCTATACCTGATGAAGACTATTTTAACTTACAGTATCTATAATGTTTTATTTCCTGATATGTCATCTAGACAGACAATAAAATAAAAAGATTTAGCCTTATTGGAACTTTATTTCTTGTACTTTAGACCTTTTCCCCAAACTTAATCCACACTTTTCACACAGGCTACAACTGTCATTTCATTTTCTACTTGTTATACCTTCTGAGTTGAGCTCTGTTTTGCTGCAGAGTTCATTCCAAGAAAGTACTGCAGGTTGGCGCTGAGTTGACTTTTCGTCTGTTTCTTCCTGTACTCATCTGAAAGAAAGACCAACACCAGCGCGCGCACACACACGCACACACACACACACGCGCACACACAAACCGTTATTGACATTGATAGGCATGAATCTCATGGGAATACTTTACAACATTCCCAGATATCAGAATAGGCACTGGGAGGATGGCGTATGTGTTCATGTATGTATGTATGTATGTATGTATGTATGTATGTATGCATGGGACCCCCCCTCCCCATTAAATTGTAGCACAACTTATTACAGCACCAAAACAAATATTAGGACAGGTACTTGCTGAGAAATATATACACTTTGAAGCATTATGCTTAGTCACAGGCGTACCGATGGCCGATTTGACGCGTTTGTCCTTCACTGTCGCCTTGCTCTTCTGCGCCCCCTGGTGTCCCTGTAGCCGTCGGAGTTGCTTGCTGACTCCCTGCCTGTTGGAACTGATCAGATCCCTTGCAGACGCTCCTGCTTTGCGTTTCTTCTGCTTTGAGCCGCGGTGTACATCTACAAGGAGACAGTGTGAAAAAATACTCATTCAGTTCTACAATGCAACATAGTGAACAGTTCATGAACTGAGAAGCAGACTACAACGTTACTGAAGACAGCTGTGACTGGTTCCGTGCCTGCGAGCAAAGATGAAATCTCACAGCATCGCATGAATGTTCTAAGCATTTTGTAACACAATGGCAGTCACCAATTTAGCTTCAGTTTCTCTAAACAGTAAAATGTTAGATTTCTTTTTAGAAGATAAGCAGACATTTTTCACCTAGCCATTTCATTTGATGATGTCACTGCACCCAGTGTAGACCTTCAATGGGATTTAACGTTATGTTAAGCTAAACTCTCCAAAACAGCTCTTCCGTAAGGTTTGGTGATTTCAATCATGCATTCAGAAACATGAAAAGATTGGCCAAGGATTATATTTCTGATGTTGAAGAAGTAACGTTACCATATTCTTGGCAAGCTTTATTCCAACTGTCCAAGCATATAAGGCGGTGCAATTTCAATTGTTTTTTGTAATTTTTTTATGTCAGTCGAACGAAAACGGGTGTGCCTATAAAAATATCAGATAGTAACATCATAACTGCCCATGTAACGTTACATCATTACTTGACTGAACATCATTGACCTGATTCAAAGGCCACGGCAATCAGTAAGACGTCACATTCAGATCTAAGGTCTACGTATTGCTAACGTTAGTTATCAATAAGATTGAGAATCCAACAAAATATTTCAAACTTTACGTCTGCCAACTACCTCACGTTACTGGATAACGTTCACTATATGGGTGTAGCATTAGACCTAATGTTACCTTTTAAATCTTCGTTTAGTAGCTCCAGTCCCCTCCGTACCATTGACGCTGACATTTTGTATAAATGATTTAAATTCTACTAAATACAAACTATATCATATGTGTTTAGATTAGCGTTAGCTGGTTCCAATCCAGTCAATGGACACAACACATGTGATAACCACTTCCGTGTACACGTGGTGTTTCAGTGAAAGGTTCCTGAGGCTACCAGCTCATACCAAAATGGTTCCACAAGTTGCTGCCCGTAAGTCATAGAAGTCGCTAGCCCACCTGCTGATATCAGTACTCTAACCACCTGTTAACGCGCAGCCGAAACTGACATATGAGATGAGTGCAATGTCTGAGTGACAGCTGTAATGTTTGTGTTTTATGCTGGAAAAAGATTGCTTCAAAACTGTCAAGAAATAGGCTGTTTACTCTCACTACTTACTCTTCATATGATATCTGTAAACGGATTCATCAAGCTGCACCTTGGTCTACATATCGTTTATCAGTTACTACCATTTCCTGTATCAATACATTTTCTTGTCAGAATGGCTGAAACATGTCTAACTTATTTAACTTAAATAACTTATCTAACTTAAAATTAATTTGGGCTCAAAGCAATTTCAGAAGGCAAAGGTAGCCTAGTTTATGTCTTTGAAACTTATCTGATGTTTGTATAGTACGGGCCCGGGAATAATCTGTAAAGCGTGGCGATACCCCAACTTCCAAGTCATTGCTCCAACCACATGGAACTAAGGACTGGAGTTCATATGCGCCCAACATGGAAACGCCCCTTGACTTCCAGTTAAATCTACAGGCGGAGAGATGGGCGAGGACTTTCCTCGGCATATTAGTGGTTCTGCGGGCAGTCAGCCTTTTCTGATGTGCACGGATACTTGCAATGGCCCCTCAAACTAAGGCCTTGGTATCGGTAAGGTGGCTTGCAGATGCCATCAAAGCCAACCGGATCGGATCCAACCTGCGCGTACTGGACGCTTCATGGTATTTGCCAAAACTTCTGCGTAACGCAAAGAGGGATTTCAAGCAAAGACACATTCCTGGCGCACTGTTTTTTGATATAGATCACTGCAGTGACAGAAACACTCCTCTTGATCATATGCTCCCCCCTGTTCGAAGGCTCACGGAGTATGTCGGGGAACTTGGCATTGGTAACGACACGCACGTTGTAGTTTATGATGCCAGTGACTATGGAGCTTTCTCTGCACCGCGCGTCTGGTGGATGTTCCGAGTATTCGGCCACAACTCGGTGTCAGTCCTCGACGGCGGACTCAAGAAATGGTTGAGAGAGCGACATTCCGTCACAGATGTGAAGTCGAAAGCGGAACCTACTGAGTTTCGAGCCACTTTGAACCGGTCATGGGTCAAAACTTACGAAGATATGCTGAAAAATGTAGACACTGAAGAATTCCAGGTGGTGGACGCTCGACCTGCAGGGAGATTCCGTGGGGTTGACCCAGAGCCTAGAGATAGTAAGTGCAAATGACCACTCACTCCGATTAAGAATGTCAGGAAAACACTGAACCTTTGATTTATCAAGAATACTTTTTGTGTTGTTTTAGATAAAGGTTAACTTAAGGTTATATATTGAATGGAATCTCTCTTCATACAACATTTCATATAACAGCCTAGATTGTGCTCAAAGCACTGTTTTGAAAATAGTCATGTTTCTTATGAGTGTGTCTATGAGCCACAATGGACTTGACAGTGTAATATATAGGCAAATGGTTCTAGATTGGAAATGTTTTTTGCCACAACGAATTTTGTTATGTGACTTGTTGACACAAGCCGATAGAGGCAGCCCCACTGATCACATTACAGGTCAAAGTTCACCCTCTGAATCTGTGATCTCTCCTGACAAACTTAACTCTGTTAATTTGCATTGCTCAGCATTAATGGTCAACGTGTCTGTGGAATTACCTTAAGCAGATAGTAGTCTCCTGACGCTATCAGATAGAGGGATCTCTGTTCAATGATTGTACTGTACCTGATGACATTGGAATGATCATGATTAAGTTATTGGCCACATTAAATGTAATTCACAGGTAATTCTCTCTCTCTCTCTATCGATCTATCTATCTATCTATTTTTCTATCTATTTATCTATTTATGTAATCCTGAGCCTCTATTTGTCTGTCTATCTGCCTGGCTCTTGTTCTAATCCTCTGTGTGTGTGTGTGTGTGTGTGTGTGTGTGTCTTTATTAGACACTGAGCCTGGGCATATTCCTAATTCCATCAGCATGCCCTTTACCTCCTTCCTGGGCCCCTCTGGTGAGATGTTGCCTCCGGACGAGCTGAAGGAGCTGTTTGAGAAGGCCGGCGTGGACCTGGACCGGCCCATCTGCGTGACATGCGGCTCAGCCGTCACGGCCTGTCACGTGGCGCTGGCCGCCCACCAGTGCGGACACCCTGGCGTCACCGTCTACGACGGAGCCTGGTCCGAGTGGTACACTAGGGCCTCCCCCGAGAACGTGATCTCCGAAGGCCGAGGCAAACACAGATGATCTGTCGGAAGTCAACATGGATCAAAGTCTCTCCTGTTCTCTGAGCCCCTATCCAGTGGTGTGTGTAATGAACACAGTGAAGAGCCCATTAACATCATACAAGATCAGGACATGTTGCACAGTAAATGTGATTCCATGTAACATGGATTTGTTTTGGTCCCTCACAGAGGGATAACACTGATCAGTCTTACAGTATTCTGGGAGAGAGCTGAACATTTTTTTTCAAGCTTATTTCTTTCACAGACAGTTGAGGATGACTATATAATAAAATCGTTCATCGATCATGATGCATGATGTTCATTAATGTTAGTTGCTGTTAAGGGTTTAAATGAAAAAAGAGATTACTTTAAACAATCCATGTGGGACAAAAGCTAAACATGGTTATCTTTCTTCACAATAAAAAAAACACTGCTCTTCTTCAGGTTGGTTTTTGGACTCCTGTCAGCAAGGACTATGGCTTGGGTCTCATCAAGAACTCATTGCACATGGTGAACTTGGACCTTTGCTCTGTAAGCCTATGAGCTCAGCGAGCGTTTGGCAGATGTCATGTATAGTACAGCCATAGCAACATATGCCTTAGTGGAGCATGTTCGCACAAGAGACAGAGAACGTGGTCATCATCAATTGTAACACTGATACATAAAGAAGGGAAAGATCCCACAAAATGTGAATCATACAGACCCATATCACTTCTTTATACAGATCACAAAATAATCTCATCAATCCTAGCAAACAGGCTAAAAGAAAATATTACAGAAATAATAACTCCAGATCAGTGTGGTTTCATTCCAGGAAGGTTCCTGTCAGATAATATTAGACAAACTCTGAATATCATTGATTATGCACAAAGAGACAATGAACAGCTATTACTACTGACACTGGACGCTGAAAAAGCTTTTGATTTGGTCAGCTTGCCTTTTATGTTTAAAACAATTAAAAGTTATGGGATAAATGGTATATTTTGCAAATGGATTGAAACCATAGTAACCCAGTGTCAATAGTTAAAACAAATGGTACCACATCAAGAAAATTTAATATTCAAAAAGGTACTAGGCAGGGGGACCCACTCTCCCCACTCTTATTTGCTATATATATTGAAGTGCTAGCAAGAGCTATTAGAGAAAATATAAATATTAAGGGGATAAAGATAGGAAAGGAAATACACAAAATAGCACTTTATGCAGATGCCATAATTACATATTTAACCTCACCTGAAACCTCAATGCAATATCTACTAGAGGAGATCAAAAAACATAGTTCAATATCTGGCTACAAAATAAATGAAAATAAATGTGAAGCTTTAAGATTAATTGTCTGATAAAACAACAGTACACTTTTAAATGGGATACAGAGAGCATTAGATACTTGCGTATTTCTATAAGTAAAGACCTAAATCACTTATATAAAGACAATTATGGCATGCTCGAAAAGAAAACAAGGCAGGATTTAAATAAATGGAAATTAATACCAGACGGTATATATAGCAGGGTGGAAACAATTAAAATGATGCTACTCCCTCAACTCCTTTTCTTATTTCAAGCTTTACCTCCAAATACCAGAAACATTTTTCAATTCGTGGAACTAAATGTTTGCTAACTTTATTTGGAACAATAGAAAACATAGGGTCAAATTTAAATTATTAACTCGACCGAAGAATGAAGGAGGCCTAGGTCTTCCCAATATACAAAATTATTATTATGCAATACAAATTCAAACAATAATAAGGTGGATGAAAGGAGGAATAGAGAAAGTGGATTAATTTAGAAAATGAGATAGCAAGAGGAACAATAGGAACATTGCCATTTTTAAAGAAAGAGAGACAAAAACAATACCTTACATTCTATACATTCTTTTTGTATTGGTAATACAGTTATGAACTGGAGACAACTGTGCAAAAAATATCGAATCTTGAGCGACAGTATACTACTAAGACAAATGATGCATGACCCAGACTTCATACCAGGAAGAAGTGATAAGATTTTACAATGTTGGGCTAGTAAGGGATTAGTTATTTTTTCACAATTTCTGGATAAAAATATAATAAGTACATTCAATGCCATGGTGGATAGGTATGATTTGGAACCAAAACATTTTTTTAAATATTGACAGATAAGAAGCTACATAAAGGAAAATCTAAAAGAGAAAAACACAGCAAATGAATTAATACAGTATTTGGCAGAAAATCGAGATGCATGTAAGATAAAACTCTCAAAAATATATAAAATAGTGCAGAAAACTAACAATCATAAAAAACAATGCAAAAGAAAAATGGGAAAATGAATTATCTATAAATATTACTGAGACGGCTTGGAGAGATTCCATGAAGGAAAATTTCATAAGCACTCAGTCAAAACGTTGGAGAGAATTGGAAAATAAACCAGAGGTTTTTCTTAATTCCAAACATAAATGGTAAGATCTCACCTGCAACGGGCTCTGGTTGCTGGAGAGGATGTGGTGAGGCAAAAGCCCACTATACACATATATTCCTAACTTGCCCAACAATAAAATGGTTCTGGGTAGAGGTAGAGAAAGCCACTAAATTTATGCTTGATATTAAAGACCATCTTCCTGATTTACAGGGGTTTTTTTTTTTTTTTTTTTTAAATATATGTGTGTGTGTGTGTGTATGTGTGTGTGTGTGTGTGTGTGTGTGTGTGTGTGTGTGTGTGTGTGTGTGTGTTTATGTATGTGTATGGATAGGTGGATAAGTGTGTGTGTGTATATGTGTGTGTGTATGTGTATATGTATATATATATATATATATATATATATGTTTAGATATGGAAGCGTTTCATGTGTTTTTTTTGTGTCTACCTATGTATTGTCCTGTGCAATGGTATGTATATGTGAGTTATGATGTGCGTTGTGATTGTGTGTTATGTTGTGCGTTGTGACTGCCCTTTGGGTTTCAATGGTTCCCTGTGTATACATGTATGTTCTATATGTACAACCGCTGGGCAATATATATGGAAAAATGGAAAAATTTAAATAAAAAAAATAAAAAAAAGAGACAGAGACAGATCATGTACACACCATAATAAAGCCTAGTTTAGATCTGCTACCCTTTCTTGACACCATGGAGAGTAATCGCACCTCACTCAGTGCTTCTGGCCACTGAGAGAGAATGGTGTTAATGACAACTACAACTTCAGGTGTAACTGCTGATCTCCAAATAACACGTCACCTCAGAAACAACAGATGCTCAATGCAGTGTTCTTTTGGAGATCAGTGGGTACTCCCAAAGTTACCTGGGTTAACCAGTAACCTTGCTTCATAGTGCCTCTCACTCATCTCCTCCTGCACACAGACACACACACACACACACACACACTTCAATTCCACCCAGTCTCCTTACTCCACCCTCATGAGGCAGACAACAATGTAAAACCTTATGAACACATTATTAACTTACAGTTGCAGACAACTTAACACAGGTTATCACAGTATGTATAGAGCTGGTTGCAGAGTGCCGTCTATCTTTTGTAAGTATATAGAGACTAGAGAGTGCCACAGCCTGTAGTAGTTGATCAGATAAAGAGAATTGCCCTATCACTCTGCAGGAGTGCCCTCACACAGAGGCTGTCTTGGAGAGATAGGGCCAAGTCAGAATAGCAGCACTCGCTCATTCACTCGTGCTTTAGTAACATAGATCATGTGAACATTGCGTTTTAAAGTCCAGCAAAAATTTAATTCATATGATAGGAACTCTTGTATTTTGCTTTTTTCTTGTATATTCTGCAAGAATGATTGAGAACCATGGAAAATAATGTGGTCTGGATGATTCTACTAAATATGCTATTATTGTAGATATATGCTATTATTGTAGATATATGTTTCAGGGACTGTAGCATAATTCTTGTACTTCAGGCACTGAATCAATACCAGACCATAGCTCCACTTCATAAACATATTCTTTATAATGTTACATGTGTAGTTTTATGGTGGTAAAAGCATTTATTGCAATTTGAGGTCCAGAGCAGCACTTATTTTAGACACCATTTTTGAATGGTGTCATCAGAAATTATAGTATTAGACAAGATGCCTAGAGACATTTCCAACAGACATAGTGCACCTTCAGTGTGGGCCCAGCTGAGTTTGTGCATGTTAGCCTCAGGGTACACAACACATACAGCAGGCAGAGTTTTTTATTTTAAAACAGTGCCCTATTCTGTCCAGAAGGGGGAGCAACTACACAATAAAAAAAAAAAAATTAAAAAAATTAAAAAATATTTCTACACCTTGCAGCATGCCAAGTAGGAGTGGCCAAGCAGAATAGTATTTAGGGGCTTTATTTGATCTCAGATACCACATAAGTCCACAACACACAAACTCATTGAAAATTATCCTGGGAGGTACACATGAACACATGAGGTTAGCATGCCCACATAGTAGCACGTCTACTTGTGAACCCTTAAGAGGATGTGGTTTGAAGACACTGGTAGAAGACGACGTATGAGAAAAACTAAACTCCTGTGCTGTGAGTTTGTGTGTTGTGGAGTTGGTGTCTGTGGTCGGAGCTTGCTCTGATGATAGTAGATAAAAGACATGATTGGGGGAAAATGGTTTAATTTGACAGCCTACAGGATATAGACTATGATTCAGTTGGACCTAAATCTATTTTTATCTCTTTTAAACACATCCTCTTGTTACTACATACTTTTCAGCATTATCCTATGGACCCTTGTATTTATAACAGTATGTGCTGTTCATTTAAAGTCTATTACACAGGGACTTGAATGCTATTTTAAATAAGATGTGTAGCCTATGTGAAAGGAATAAGTGTAACATTAACTCTTGGTCTGTTAGTGGTGTTGGTGGTCCTGTGGGGTGAATGGGTTGTTCCACCTCCTTTACTGTGCCAATAAAGCTCCCCCATGAACAATAATAACACTGATAGTACAGCATCCTCTTTACGTGTAATGCACCACTGAGAGAAAGACGAGAATCGACGTGACATTTTGGTCTGATTCATACATGCTGTACTATTTCACCACACATATGGAAGATCACATTAAGCCCATAGGGTAGTTGAAAGACAAGTAGGCCTAATGTTTACATTAGACATTATAAGCTGTGTTTATAATGGAGTTTATAACTGATATAAAGAAGAGGAGGAGGAAGAATTAGGTGATGATGATGAAGATTAAGTTGCTGCTGCTGCTGCTGATGATGATGATGACTTTATCAGACAAAAGGCCATTACTTCACCCCCTCACTTGCATTTCAGTAATACAACACCACTCACTACCAATTCAGTTCTATGTTCTGTTCCAGTCTAGATAGTACTGTAGTACTTCTGCCTTTCATGTATTACATAAGGACCATTTAAAACATTTAATGGAGAATTCATGACATTTCAGTTTCCTGTAAGGTTGATTAGCCACAGAGTGGCATCTTTCCACTGTGGTTAGAGTCTGTTATCGGAAACTACTGATACTTACCAGGTACTGTGAGGCCAGTGTGTGTGTGTGTGTGTGTGTGTGTGTACGTGTGTGCGTGCGTGTGGCTGCTAACTTGTCATATCCAGGATGTCAGCCAGCTTGCAAATACTACTTGGCTTTGGGTGTGGGGAACAGGAGAACGAGAGATAAAAGGGAGAGAACACACACACACACACTATATACACAGTGGGAGGGATGGAGGGAGGGGCAAAGGAAGACACTTTCAGTGGGCTGACTTCTGATTGTCTCTAATGGTTAACACTCCTTTCGGGTCCTGCCAGACAACCAGGCAATGACCTCCAGGTACTGAAGTACAGCTTAAGCGACAGACAGAGACAAAGTGGGAGGAGAGAGGGACTCGTGAAGGTAACTGGCTATCCATTGTTTCTCCTGTGAGAATTTACTCAGCAAGACATATAGGTTCGTGAGAAATGGACTTTGCAATGCAAATTAATCAAATCTATTTAAGAAAAGTATGCATTCCATGTCCACCAAGCCCTTACTCCACCCAGTTGCATCTCTTTTGGTAAAGCTTTGATGTAGCTACATCCAGTTGCATCTCTATTGATGAAGCTTTGATGTTGCTACACCCTGTTGCATGTCTGGAGATGCATGTGTGAATATTCGTGATTTAGGATATATGTGGCTAATTTGGGATAGGATAGTGAAGCTAACAGGAAGTGAGTGGGAAGGAGAGATGGGGCGTTTTACCCATTAAAGACCAATAACTAAATGCACTTCAATGAAAAAGCTCCACAGCTTTGTTTCTGTAAAGGGTTGGAACATGAAATCTGGTATGAGGCCTCTTGGGGTAAGTGTCAACACATGTCAAAACAAAGGGAGATTGCTCATATTTACCATGCCCTAATTGGTAGATAAAGTTCTGCTTCATGAAGAAAATGTAAACAAGCATAAATTGGAGTCATGATAACTTAAAATACAACTTCTCCTGATTCCAGCCGTACAAAGCACTTGATCAAGCTTCTTTCTTTCCTTACTTTCTGAGATACAGGGCATTTTGTTAAGGTGCAATTTTTAGTTGTTGGACACATGGGTATCTATATTTTCAGTAGGCCTATTCTTAAAAACAGTAGTAGAAATACAAGTTGTGTTGATCACATGGTCAAAAGATTAGGGCACTTATGGCCCACATAGACCAGTGCAGAAATTAATGACAAACAAACAAAAAAATGGTTTTAGGCAGACTTGAGAAATGTAACTCAATCAGTGCACATCTCAGTAACATAATTTCTCACCCTAAATCAAAATTTGTGAAACTTTAATATAACTTCCATTTTCACTGTCTGTCATGAATTAGTGCAAAATTTGCTGAAATTTAGTAAAGGGTTACCCACCATTTGAACAGGTCTCAAAATACATTGCTATATAATGTAAATAGAATGACTGGAAGAAGCGCGTCTGTGTTTGTGTGTGTGTGAGTGTGTGTATATGTGACTGATGGTGTTGGTGTGTACTTTTTTCTGTGAAGGGGGTCTGTGTGAGTAAGATTTAGAGCAAAATTTAGGTTTCTTTGGAATATCCTATAACACTAGCCTATATGAATACAAAAAATAGTTGTTTATAATATTTCAAAACTGCTTTGTGGATATCTTTGTATTTGTATGTGAAGGGTGGGTTGAATCAAAGTGTGAGAGATAGTTGTTGTGAAAAATAAGTACTTAAAATTAATATTTTATTCATTGAAATCACAGAATCTCAAAATCTCATACGAAATGGTTCTAATCTCTGCTTAAAAAAATACTGCATGATGTGACATACTGAAAATGAAACCCTAATACTGTTGCCACTCTATTTCCAGTATGCCGTGTCGTGTCATAGGAAGTGAGAGGGGTTATGATGACAAAATGAGGACACCTCTGTCCTTCCTTCTGCTAATGACATCGCTGTGCTCAGGACATGCCCAACAAGGTAATAAGCCAGGAGAGATGAAGAGAGGCGCAGTGCTCTGTATGATTCTGTGTGATGCTATAAATCACTGGCTACTGAGAGGCATGTCACACAGAGCCCAGGCTGTATGGCTGCAGTGGGACTGATGTATAACTCCAGTATGTCATTTATGTCTTTTCCTAGGTTTGCGGTGTTACAGTGATTTGATCAAAAACATCACTTGTGAGTGGGATGGTGTGCAGCAGGGCACTGGCCAGCCTGTGGATCCCCAAAGCAAATGCACTCTCACTGCCACATGGACAATCGGGTAGCCAATGCTTCCCACTATATATGATCAGTGTCATTTTCACAGGTAAATACAGCACGTGAATGCAACATTTACTAACTACAACTACTAACTCTGTGTGTGTTTGTGTGTTTGTGTGTGTGTGTGTGTGTGTGTGTGTGTTTAAGGAATAGACTTGATGCAAAGTGTGACCTTATAAAGCAGGATGGTAAAATATGGGGATGTGTCCTCCATGTTGGAACAGTAGTAAGTTGGTACAGTTATTGATAATATATTTGGTATACACTGTATGTATATGTACAAATCCACAAATGCACAATTTTTAATTGCATTCCTGTCCTGTTCAGAGGAAATATTTTAGCAGAGAGCATAAATATGCCCCTGGAGGTTTCCTGTGAAAACTACACAAAGCCTGCAGTGCGTCTAGCAGCCTTCAGTCCACATGATGAGAGTAAGCATGCGATCAAGTAACAGATACAGTGAATCTACCCAACACATGGAATGATTAACACAACAACAACAGTAGCAATGCAACTAAATGTTCTGTTCTTTAACCTACTTTGGCTTTAGTGGTGAAACTGCCACCTCCTGGAGAGCCAACCATAGTGAATACCACCATCTCCTGGAGTTACGTTCATCCAGGACCAGGCCTAGACTACAAGTTTGAACTTCAGTACAAAAGTGATGGAGAGACATGGAAGGTGAGGAACTGAAGTGAAAATGAGTTGAATCGACTGAAATGAGTTAAATCTCCCTGTAGTGATCTTAAGGGTAATGGGCATGCTGCTTTAATGATGGCAGGAAGTCAAGAAAATTCCAGTCTGCTGCAAGAGTACCAGCTATCTACTGCAGCAGGATCTGAAGAAAGGCCAACGCTACTTGACTCGGGTGCGAGTCGAACTCACTAAAAATGGCTCTATGTGGAGTGAGTGGAGCCCCATTGGCTCCTGGGAAACGTCAGGTATCAAATGGCAATCAATGTGTGTTTGTGGTCAATGCTGTTTGTCCATGATATCATTTGTGTTAGTCTTCTTAAAGGGAGTCAAATCTAATGATGAAGTACCATATTGTATCATAGTATCATATTGGCACATATTGTATTACAGCGAAAGTAACAAATACAGTGGCCAGACACAATGTACACAACACCATACAAAGAGGCACAGCAGCCTTCCATCAGCTTAATACAATGGCAGAGAGAGAAAAGGCTGATTGGATATCTGACCACATTTGAGTGAACTCATCATTCATCATTCTTTTGTTTCAGCTGATCACACACCCACAGTGGACGCACAGGACATGGAGTCGTGGTTGATCTGGTGTGCTGTGTTTGGTGCCTTGGCTGTGCTGGTCTTCCTAGTTGCACTCATGCTCATGGGGTGAGTAGTAGACATCATGGCTCCAGGGGGGGCGTCAAAACAGAGAGAAAGATCAAAATATCTGACTCACAGTTTGTTGGGAGAAATCCCTCATCTCTCTTCAACATTTTCTGTCTGGTGTCTGTTCACAGCTCTCGCATGATAAAGCCATTGTTGGTACCTGATCCCTCAAAGTACTTTGATGGTCTTCATTCTGCCCATAAAGGGAACTTTAAGGTGAGTTCTGGATAGTGTCCCTGAGGCCATGAAAACTATTTAGCACCACAAGAGGCCTAGACAGAAATCATTAATTGGTCTCATACAGTCATTAAATATGTCCAAGTACATGTTTCTCTCCTCCTTGGTCACTAGCGTGTTCTGGTGGTACTTTCTTAGTGAATGAAAATTGATGAAGATGAGATGGACTTTAATTGATTAGCTAAGAATGAGACTGATTGCTTAGACTTTCCAGCTCATGTTCTCCTCTTGCCCTCTCTCGCAGACGTGGCTGGGCTCCTTCATGGCAGTAGACGCCTTAACCACTGGGCAGCAGTTTGAGTGCATCTCTCCCGTGGAGGTCCTCAAACCCCAGGTGTGCAGCAGCTTCAGCAACAATCGGTACTTCTACGGGTCTGATGAGAGCATCAAATACCCACCACCCCCTCCCTCAGGACCCCTGGAGCCCTGTCAGGAGTTCTCTCCTTATGACCATATGCTGGCTGACCGGGGATCAGGTGTGGATGCCAACGTAAACAAGGTGAACAGCATTGCAGGTGGGACAGAAAGCAACAGCAGTAGAAGTGACCTCAGAGGTGGCAGCTTAGGGACCCTCCAGCTCTGCTCTTCCTACAAGGACCTGACGCGTCTTACGGCCGAGGCACAGAGCCCTGATTCAGGCTTCTCCGTGGGCAGCATGGATGAGGAGGAGGAAGAGGAGAGCCACGAGGAGTCGCTGGAGGCCAGGGAGCAGGAGAGGACCAGCGGCAAGCCTGATGAGAGAGTGCCCTTGGCGCACCAGGGGGGCACCTTTAGAGGCCACAAGGCTCTAAGTCCACTTAACTTTGAGTTGCCATCATTCAAGTCTCTCCCACCTCTCTCCCCTCTGCATTGTTCTGTGCCCTTCCTTGGGTCATGCCAGGGGCCTGACCACTGCAGTACTCCTAAAAGACTGACCCAACTGGAAGATTCTCTTCATCGACTATACGGAGAGCTGGAGCCCTCTAGTGATGATTACATGCCATTGCAGACATAAATGCTAGTTCTCTCAGGGGCTAATAGGGAACAATTTGTGTGTTGCATGTGGATCTTGGATAAAATACTCAGATTGGCTAAATCAGCATTTTTTAAAACATTGTTTTATTTTCCATGTTATCAATAAAAAAACATACATTTCGACAGACATAGTGCAGTGTGAGCTCGGCTGAGTTTGCGCATATTTGCCTCAGGGTACACAATAGATACAGTGGGCAGAGTTTAATTTTAAAGCATTGTCCTATTTGTCCAGAAGGGGGAGCAACTCACGAGTTTGAAGTGCAAGCTCCAACCTCAGATACTAAGTCCACAACACACAAACTCATAGAAAATCACCCTGAGAGTTCCAAACACATGAGGTTAGCATGTCTGTATAGTAGCATGTCTACCCGTGAATCCTTCAGAGGATGTGGTTTGAAGACACTCGTAGAAGACGACGTATGAGAAAAACTCATGGGGGGTGAGTGTGTGTTGTGGAGTTGGTGTCTGTGGTTGGATCTTTCTCTGATGATAGTAGGCCACCAGATAAAAGGCATGTTTGGGGGAAATGGTTTGATTTGACAGCCTGACTGTACAGGATACAGCAAAACTATGATTCAGTTGGACCTAAATCTATTTCTATCTTCTATCTTGTATTTATGACAGTGTGTGCTGTTCATTTAAAGTCTATTGCACGGGGATTTGGATGAAATTTTAAATAAGATGTATAGCCTATGTTAAAGGAATAAGCGTAACATTAACTCTTGGTTGGTTAGTGGTGTTGGTGGTGCTGTGGGGTGAATGGGTTGTTCCACCTCCTTTACTGTGCCAATAAAGCTCCCCCATGAACAATAATAACACTGATAGTACAGCATCCTCTTTACGCGTAATGCACCACTGAGAGAAAGACGAGAATTGACGTGACATTTAAAAAACGGGAAATTCACATGAAAGGGGAGAAGTGAAAGAGTGGGCGGTTCAACGTCACGATTTCAGTCTCTCTCGCTCTCTCTCTCTTTCTCTCTCTCACACACACACACACTACAGATAGCGGCTTTCAAGCAGAGGAGCGTTTTTTATGTACGAAAACGCACCGCTTTGAATCAGCAGACAATTCCGTCTGATTCATTCACGACACGATGAGTGCGACCGACACTGAGGTCGGCACACACAGGGCGATACTCAGGCTCAACATGAATGGGTAAGTCTCTTTCCTTTTCTCTACTCCAGGAGAGATCGAAATGAAATCTAAACACTAAGATTTTTTTTTATGTGATTGCTGTACTATTTCACTACACATATGGAAGATCACATGAAGCCCACAGAGTAGTTGAAAGACCAGTTAGCCGAATGTTTACATTAGACAGTATAAATTGTGTTTGTAATGGAGAACATACATTTAGATGAAAAAGTTTAAGATGCTGCTGCAGCTGATGAGGATAATGGTGATGACTTTATGAGGCAAAAGGTCATCACTTACTAACATTTCAGTGCTCAATAATACCACACCACTCACTGCCAATTCAGTTCTATGTTCTGTTCAATTCAATTCAATTCAGTTTTATTTATACAGCGCCTTTTACAATAGTATTGTCTCATGGCGCTTCACAGAAGGAGCACCCAAGAGCAACAGGGGCAAGGAAAAACTCCCTTATGTTCAGTTAATCTAGGAAGAAACCTTGGGCAGATCCACAACTCAAGGGGCTAACCCAACTGCCAGGGGTCATGGAGAAAAATTACAATCAGTAGTAACCATGACAGACTATAAGTTGCCTATGGTTTAGCTAAGGTTCATAATAGTTCATAATAGAGTATTATCCCACTTTTACATTACATGGTAGTCAGTCTATAGGTGGTTATCAGGAATTATGGCTGGACAATGTAGCAGCGGCCAGGCATAGTGACAAACTCAAAGGAGTGAGATGGGTCATGGGGGTAACAGTAAGAGTCCATTTGACAGCGCCATTGTGAGGGGGGGTCAATCACAAATCCTCAGGAAGGGGAGTCGGGCCCAGCATCAGCGTCCAGGAAGGTCCTCTGTGATGGGGAGTCGGTCCTGACATGGGCCTCCCGTAGTGTTGGTTGTAGTCCACTCAGGAGGGGAGGGTGAGAGGAGTCCGCCAGAATGAGGCAGGGATGACACTCAGCAAAGATAATTGTGGACAGAGGAAAATAGTGAATTAGGCCAGGCTCACACATCAGAAAGCAAATGTGTAATTTGGGCATACATATATGTGTATATATATATATATATATATATATATAATATATATATATATATATATATGTATATATAAATATTGAGAGAGAGCTGAAAGAGAGAGAGAGGGAGTTGTACGGCATGACACATGAAGGTTGTGTGGCGGCGTTAGGCTATAGCAGCATAACTAAGGTATGATGCATGGTAACCCAGCACCACTGCAGGGATGGTCAGTGGCTGCCATGCCTCGCAACTGGGGGCAACAGCAGAAGCAGTCCCTTCCAAAAGACCCATCAGAAGTGATGATTTGCCATGCACCATCCCTAACTATGGGAAACAGTAAAGAGGAAGGTTTTAAGTCTAGACTTAAAGGTATTGAGAGTGTCCGCTTGTCGAATGTGGGGGGGGGAGATTATTCCACAGGAGGGGTGCACGGTAACAAAAGAATTTAGAACATTTATGACATTTATGACATGACATTTATGACATGACATTTATAACATGACATTTCCTTTCCCTGTAAGTTCTCAGTAGTGCTCACTTCCTGTCCTATGTTTTGGTTGGCCTAATAACTCCTTCTTTTACTGTCTATGATTAACTCACAGACTGCATTCCTTTTTTATCAGACCGGTCTTAATGGAGTCATGGAGTATCTGAAGACCAGTGACATCTTTCCCAGTTGTAAGTAGCTAGTTATGTACAGTGCATATATGTGTAGGGTTTGTACATAGACAGTGGAAGAGCCTTTATCTCCATCTGTATGGCTCAGTGTATGTATGTGTGTGTTTGTGTGTGTGTGTGTGTTTGTGTGTGTGTGTAGCAAAGTGAGTGGGGAGGAATCACTACTGCCAACCTGCTGTGAGATTTCACAGGCAGAAGGTGATGGTGGTACTGTGGTCAGAGGTTAGAGTCTGTTATCGGAAACTACTGGTCTCTACCAGGCACTGTGGGCCAGTACTGGGAAAAACACACACAGTGTGAGTATGTGTGCGTGCGTGTGTGTGGGAGTGGGCGGGTGGGGGGGGGGGGGGGGGGGGGGGTTGCTACCTTGTCACGTCCTGGATGTCAGGGCTCTCTTTCAATTTATTATACGTATAGATATGTGATTACACTAATATACAATTATAAATTAATGATAATTATATAATTACATATATATGATATATGTGTGTGTGTATGTCTGTGTGTGTGTATGTATGTATGTGTGCAGTAGGTCTCTTGTGCACACAATAATTTTTGACCTCTGGATTGTTCTAAGGGCTTTTCTAATCAACAGAATGTTGACTGTGGTGACATATTTGCACACCACCTACAACTTAGTGACACTGGCTTTTTTCCTGTATTCACTTTTAAGACTCTTGTATAAGACTCTTGACTTTCTCAGGTGATTGAGCATGAAACTCTCTGAAGTTTCATGTAGTTGAACTGAAATGAGTGTGTTGAAGGGGAAGTGAGTAGAATAGTTTGGCGTGTTCTTTCCTAAAGTGGATGAGTCGGTTGACATTAACAGACCAAGTGTCTTAGAGCATGGCAGAAATGTGTATTTAGACCACAAGGTTATAGCTGCAAGATTGTGCAGTTTCATACTATTCCACATACTATTCCAAGTTTATTATTTTTAGCCAGCTTTATTTTTAACTCAGATGTGGGGAAAACAGCACACTTTTGATGGCTGTGTCTTGATCTGGGCCTCAGTCCTCCTGAGTCAAGATGACTTGGCTTACTTTAACTCAGTTTTCTCTTCTTCATGTGAGAAGCGGCTCACTCAAAAGGAAACAGAGAACTTGAAAAAATCCCTAACTTACGGGAAATCCCACTTCTTTTGTTTTTGCAAATAAGTAAAGATTGGTACAAGACGGACATTTAAAAATGATGTTTGTTCAGTGAATGGTCAGCCACAGTCTTAGCCATTTTTATCCATGGTGTAGAATGTAATTGCGATGTAATACGTCAGGGTCAATGCTTGGGTTAGTCTTTGCGTTACAAACTGAGAAAAGTTGAGTATAATTAAGTCTTGCCTTTTTGCAGTCCCCTAACAACAGCTGGATTTTTTTTTGCTTTTTTGTTTCTGGAACAAACCACAACCTATAAGCCCAACCCCCACCACCACCACCACAAACCCCCAGCTTTCAATTTTCCATCTTGCAAATCATGAAAAAATAAGCGTACTGAAACGTTTGTACCTGCTCCCATTTCCCCTACATTGAAACCACACTGACCTTTAAAACACGGTGCGAGCTTCTCTCAAAAGTTTAACTCTTTGTCAGTGCACACTTTTCATTCGCAACGGCAACGTTTGCTGCCTGTCTGCGCTCGAAACCACAGAACAGCCAAGTGCTTTACTCTGTGTGCACCACTTACCTTTCAAACTCATTATTAATCATTCGTTGTTCAATTTATTGAACGACCCCACTGATGTAGAGAAAATACTTATGTGTGAGTATTTTAAGCATGCAATGCAATGCAATGCAATGCAATGCAACTCAGCAATGAATCTGCTGGTGCATCAAAGATGTGCCAAGTGAGTGTGTGGGGGGGTTGTGCGAGGGGCATGGGTTGGTGGGGGGGCAGATTGACTTGATATATTAATGATCTGATCCAAAATCTGACATGCTTGTTTCTCATTTGGCAATAAAAAATAAACAATGAAATTGTGCCAGGTGTACATGTGGATGTGCCACTGCACGGACTGAGAGAGAGGGTTGATTACTGATCTGTCTGCTAATAGGTAGAGACCCTTGGAAAATAACAAAACAGGACGTGTTGTGTGGAGCATCTCTGCGCTAGAACTGTGCAAAAACTTGCTTGGCTGTGGGCGTGGGGAACGAGAGAAAAAAAATAAGAGAGAACACACACACAAACACACAATTAGACACACACCACACACACACAGAGGAGTTGGAGGGATGGATAGAGGGAGGGCCACTTCCTGACTGTATTTCAGTAATGGTCAACACTCCTTTCGGCTCATGCCAGGCAACAGGCAATGACCTCAAGAGACTGAAAAGCAGCATAGCAGACGGTGAAGCTTTGATGCTGCTATATTCAGTTGCATGTCTGGAGATGTTGTGTGATTTCGGATATATATGGCTAATTTGCTACAGCAGTTTCTCCATCAGACATAAATTACTGTTTACGCATTTTAATGCTGATATTCAATGCACCATATCACATCATACCATCATTGCATTGGTTTTGTCTGTATTCTAATCTATGCTTTTAGCCCCAGGCGAGCATGCGTATCACACTCTAACAAATCACTAGAGAAACTAGAGAAACATTCTCTGTGCATGAAACTCCAAGAACATCCAAGACATGCATTAACATATAATGATGACTAAAAGCAAAGTTCTAAAATTTTAAAAGAAAGACATATAAATAATAAGACAAATAAACATAAGAGTGAACACGTGAGTCTATTACATCATATTTGAAATTCAGTCTGTGTGAAACATTCCAGTGTTACCCTCCCAACTGTCAGACACTTGTAATGAATCAGAATAATACTACAGTATGAATATAGCCAGGTGTACCACAATGGCATGCAAACTCACATGACATGAAGTTTTGTCCTTTGACAAAAAAATCTAAGTAGACTATTATCCCAAATTGTGCTTTATCTAATGAGAATTAGATAGATAATTGCTGCATAAAAAGGAGCATTCCTGTGTTATAATATGAGACATTGCATGTACGGTAATCAAAGATAATCTTTTATTGAGCATTTTATTGAGTTTAAACACAACATTTACTCTGGATATTCCAGACTTTTTTGTAGGAATCAAAAATATTCATGTTATAAAAGACATGGAATGTTTGCAGTCTGAGGTTGTTTTCTTCTGCTTTCTCATCAGTTCTTGGTGTCATCTTTGTGGGTGTCCGTAAGCCACAGCGCGACGCTAACAACTCCGTACTTTTGCTTGTTTTAGCTTTTGCTCCTGTTGTTGTGATCACTTAGGCTAGTCATTTCATGCACACAACAGACACACAACACAATCAGCTATCTTTATTTAATCAGAACTGATTGATTGATAATTGATTGAATTTAATTTATCTTTAGCTTTATTGTGATAGGATGGTAAACCTAGACAAGAAGTGAGTGGGACAGAGAGATGGGGTTATTGTGATAGGATGGTAAACCTAGACAAGAAGTGAGTGGGAGAGAGAGATGGAGTGTAATGACCGCAAGTCGGACTAGAACCAGGTCCCTTGTGGGCACCTGCTTATTGTACTGTACCACAGCGCCCCCTAGTGTTGATTATTTTTATATGGACCAATGTCTTGTACACAGACTAACCATAGTCCTTGAGTAAGACATTATATGAGGAGTTTAAAGTGAAAAACATTGCAAAATTCATTGCAGTGTTTTTGAGAATGTCACCACAACATCAAGCATTTTGATCACAAAAAAATCCTGGGGGGACTAACTAAAAGGAAAGCCAAATGGAGAGATCCAGGATATCAACCATTTGCTGCACATGTACACAGACGGACATACTACATGATGTTACATACTGAAAATGAAACCCTAATACTGTTGCCACTCTATTTCCAGGTTGCCGTGTCGTAGGAAATGAGAGGGGTTAACCAAAATGAGGACACCTCTGTTCTTCCTTCTGCTAATGACATCGCTGTGCTCAGGACATGCCCAACAAGGTAATAAGCCAGGAGAGATGAAGAGAGGCACAGTGCTCTGTATGATTCTGTGTGATGCTATAAATCACTGGCTACTGAGAGGCATGTCACACAGAGCCCAGGCTGTATGGCTGCAGTGGGACTGATGTATAACTCCAGTATGTCATTTACGTCTTTTCCTAGGTTTGCGGTGTTACAGTGATTTGATCAAAAACATCACTTGTGAGTGGGATGGTGTGCAGCAGGGCACTGGCCAGCCTGTGGATCCCCAAAGCAAATGCACTCTCACTGCCACATGGACACTCAGGTAGCCAATGCTTCCCACTATATATGATCAGTGTCATTTTCACAGGTAAATACAGCATGTGAATGCAACATTTACTAACTACAACTACTAACTCTGTGTGTGTTTGTGTGTGTGTGTGTGTGTGTGTGTTTCAGGAATAGACTTGATGCAAAGTGTGACCTTATGAAGCAGGATGGTAAAATATGGGGATGTGTCCTCCATGTTGGAACAGTAGTAAGTTGGTACAGTTATTGATAATATATTTGGTATACACTGTATGTATATGTACAAATCCACAAATGCACAATTTTTAATTGCATTCCTGTCCTGTTCAGAGGAAATATTTAAGCAGAGCTCATCAATATGCCCTGGAGGTTTCCTGTGAAAACTACACAAAGCCTGCAGTGCGTCTGGCAGCCTTCAGTCCACATGATGAGAGTAAGCATGCGATCAAGTAACAGATACAGTGAATCTACCCAACACATGGAATGATTAACACAACATCAACAGTAACAATGCAACTAAATGTTCTGTTCTTCAACCTACTTTGGCTTTAGTGGTGAAACTGCCACCTCCTGGAGAGCCAACCATAGTGAATACCACCATCTCCTGGAGTTACTTTCATCCAGGACCAGGCCTAGACTACAAGTTTGAACTCCAGTACAAAAGTGATGGAGAGACATGGGAGGTGAGGAACTGAAGTGAAAATGAGTTGAACTGACTGAAATGAGTTAAGCTGAGTTGAGAAATCTCCCTGTAGTGATCTAATGGGTAATGGGCATGCTGTTTTAATGATGACAGGAAGTCGAGAAAATTCCAGTCTGCTGCAAGGGTACCAGCTATCTACTGCAGCAAGATCTGAAGAAAGGCCAACACTACTTGACTCGGGTGCGAGTCGAACTCACTAAAAATGGCTCTATGTGGAGTGAGTGGAGCCCCATTGGCTCCTGGGAAACGTCAGGTATCAAATGGCAATCAATGTGTGTTTGTGGTCAATGCTGTCTGTCCATGATATCATTTGTGTTAGCCTTCTTGAAGGGAATCAAAACTAATGATGAAGTACCATACTGTATCATAGTATCATATTGGCACATATTGTAATACAGCAAAAGTAACAAATACAGTGGCCAGACACAATGTACACAACACCATACAAAGAGGCACAGCAGCCTTCCATCAGCTTAATACAATGGCAGAGAGAGAAAAGGCTGATTGGATATCTGACCACATTTGAGTGAACTCATCATTCATCATTCTTTTGTTTCAGCCGATCACACACCCACAGTGGACGCACAGGACATGGAGTCGTGGTTGATCTGGTGGGCTGTGTTTGGTGCCTTGGCTGTGCTGGTCTTCCTAGTTGCACTCATGCTCATGGGGTGAGTAGTAGACATCATGGCTCCAGAGGGGGCGTCAAAACAGAGAGAAAGATCAAGATATCTGACTCACAGTTTGTCGGGAGAAATCCTCAACTCTTCAACACTCTCCTCATCTCTCTTCAACATTTTCTGTCTGATGTCTGTTCACAGCTCTCGCATGATAAAGCCATTGTTGGTACCTGATCCCTCAAAGTACTTTGATGGTCTTCATTCTGTCCATAAAGGAAACTTTAAGGTGAGTTATGGATAGTGTCCCTGAGGCCATGAAAACTATTTAGCACCACAAGAGACCTAGACAGAAATCATTACTGGATTTCATACAGTCATTAAATATGTACATAAATATGTACCTAAATATGGACTAATTGATTAGCTAAGAATGAGACTGATTGCTTAGACTTACCAGCTCATGTTCTTCTCTTGCCCTCTCTCGCAGACGTGGCTGGGCTCCTTCATGGCAGTAGACGCCTTAACCACTGGGCAGCAGTTTGAGTGCATCTCTCCCGTGGAGGTCCTCAAAGCCCAGGTCTGCAGCAGCTTCAGCAACAATCGGTACTTCTACGGGTCTGATGAGAGCATCAAATACCCACCACCCCCTCCCTCAGGACCCCTGGAGCCCTGCCAGGAGTTCTCTCCTTATGACCATATGCTGGCTGACCGTGGATCAGGTGTGGATGCCAATGTAAACAAGGTAAACAGCATTGCAGGTGGGACTGAAAGCAACAGCAGTAGAAGTGACCTCAGAGGTGGCAGCTTGGGGACCCTCCAGCTCTGCTCTTCCTACAAAGACCTGACGCGTCTTAGGGCCGAAGCACAGAGCCCTGATTCAGGTTTCTCCGTGGGCAGCATGGATGAGGAGGAGGAAGAGGAGAGCCACGAAGAGTCGCTGGAGGCCAGGGAGCAGGAGAGGACCAGCGGCAAGCCTGATGAGAGAGTGCCCTTGGCGCACCAGGGGGGCACCTTTAGAGGCCACAAGGCTCTGAGTCCACTTAACTTTGAGTTGCCATCATTCAAGTCTCTCCCTCCTCTCTCCCCTCTGCATTGTTCTGTGCCCTTCCTTGGGTCATGCCAGGGGCCTGACCACTGCAGTACTCCTAAAAGACTGACCCAACTGGAGGATTCTCTTCATGGACTGTACGGAGAGCTGGAGCCCTCTAGTGATGATTACATGCCATTGCAGACATAAAGGCTCTCTCAGGGGCTAAAAAGGGAACAAGGACATGTGCTACAACCCATCAACTGAATGTAGGCCTACAGACGTTTGGTCAAAAAATAAAGGTTTTTTATTTTTTATGAAACAGTCTGTGTGTATTTTTTTTCTTTTGGTAGAGAAAGTGCATTACCTTGACAAGCCTGAGTTTGGCCTATGATTAATATTCTCTGCAGACAAGGAGACCCACAACCCCCCCAATTCCTATCTCTGCTAGCATTGGAGTTTGTCTTTATTCATGCCCGCCTCTTTGCTTACATTTACTTTTACGCATTTAGCAGACAATGGCAAAGCGTCTCACAAAAAGAGGATAAACATTCAAGCTACAGCACAATGCAAGCTAACATGAGTAGCCACTTATGACTTAACATGAAATGTGCAGTATTTTGAGATGGAAGTGCAGTAGTGTAATAAAAAAGTGCAGCTTGAAGAGAGAGTGGGATTGTAAATGCATTCCTGGTATTCAGAAATTTTAAGCCAGCAGATATTCTTAGAAGGGCTGGGTCTTCAAGAATTTCTTGAAGATGGAGAGGGAATCTGTTGCTCTGGTAGCACTTGGAAGGTCATTCCACAAGCGTGGAACAACACGAGAAGAGTCTGGATTGACCGGTGGTCGTGCTAGATAACGTTTCTTGGAGGAGCGAAGTGGCCGGAGGGTAACATAGGGCTTTAAGAGAGTATTAATGTAGATGGGAGCAGATCCATCAATCACAATGTAGGCCAACATTAGTGCTTTAAATCTGATGCGGGTAAGGGTAGTCAGTGGAGATCAGTGAACAGAGGTGTGACACGCTCTTTCTGGCTGGTTGAAAACCAGACGCGCAGCTGCATTCTGGATCATCTGTAGCGGTCTCAGCACAGGCTGTTGAACAATTCCTGGCACAGGTGCACAGTCTTTTTCTGTTGCTAGGCGTTGGTTACCTCCATCACCTAGTTTGTCCCTGAAGGACGCAAGAAGCTGTTGCCAGTGACTGAACGAACAACAACGAGCTTTGAAAACGGATGTTATGACAGCCTATTTAATGTCGGACTTATAGCTTTATTAATACGATTAAAGGCATTAGTAGATCTAGCAGTCACTACTGGCTAGTCTGGCCAGGCCGTTTTGGAACAGGAATCATTGATTCAAAACGACCTTTGGATGTTCAAATAAAGCCAACATTTTTCCTCCTTGGTGAAGCGGTCATTTCATATGTCGAACATGTCAACAGCGTGTGGATTTCGCCGAAAATATACGTAGGCAAACATTATTTCTGACCGGGTTGTAAAGGGAATTTGATTTTAACAAAAATGTCTTCTCCGGGAGAGGGTTTTTGAAAAGTTATGGAACCTAACAATGGCTCAAGAACAGGACCACTCAACGGCACACATCTCAGTCACACCAACAGCAATCACGTACGTAGTCCTCCGTTCCTCATTGCTTATTCTTCACACCACAATTTGGTAGCAACATATTTCCACACTCAGTGTGGATTCTTTCCCTCATATGGTAGATTCATAAATAAGGCTCTCTTTCTTTGAGATAAGTGATACTCAACTTGGTTTATTTCATTTAACTCGTCAAGTGCTGTTGCCCCACAGTTCTATCAAAAAGCACTATAACAGCAGTTCGTGGCTTTTGTAGCAACAATCAGTCTTTTCTAGGTGAGACCAAATCAAGCTACACCAACAGCTTCTGATCAAAAAAAAAGGCTTCCCAGATGGGTGTTAACAGCAATTCCCCTCATCCTTCTCCTGCTTCTTGCTGGGGCTGCTGTGTTGGCATGGTACTTTCTGGGTAAGAAAATCCTGTTGGGAAAACAGACCTTCATTTCTTAATTCAGCATGTTGGCATGGACATTCTCCACATCCATAATGGGGTTGTTGGTGTTTGTGATTTTTTTTCTCTCTCTCGCTCTCTCTCTTTCTGACACACACAGAGAGAGAGAGAGAGAGAGAGAGAGGTACATACAGTATACATCTGTATGTGTATGAGCATAGCTAATCTTCTTATACCGTAGTTGCCCTTGTAGCCACCTCTTATGTGACAGAAAAATGCATTATTTTGAATTACACTGCAGTACTGTCATATTTGCCTGGTCCAGTGCTTTCACTCAGCTTCTGCTTTGGGGTCTGACATGAGTGATCTTAATCTATTAGCCACTCATGACTTAAAGAGAGGAAGACAAATTACGTTTCATCAACCACACATACAGATAACAGACCCCACAGTTAGTAGCAATGTCTAAATAATGCATTTCTTTCTCACTCTCTTGTTTTCTCTTTCTTTCTCTCTCTCTTTTCTCTTTCTCTCTTTTTCTTTCTTTCTCCGTCTCTCTCTTTCTCTTTCATTCTCTCTTTCTCTCTCTCTCTCTCTCTCTCTGTCTCTCTCTCTCTCAGAGTACCGTGTGTGGGTGCTGGAGCCTCGTGTGGAGCAACAGTACACGGCTCACATCCGCCTCCTCAACAGGAACTTTTCCCGTCCACTCTCCTCTCATGGCACTCGGGAGTTTCAGATCGAGGCCAAAGCCGTGCAGGCCATGGTGAGACCCCATCAAGGACGTGACCCTGGAAACCACCACCACCACCACCCCATCCAACCCCCAATCACCAACATCTCCACATCTTCTTACTTAGCTTGTGGGGCATAGAGGAACTTACCTTCTAACCCTCTTCAGAGGTTGATGCATATATTTAACTTAATACAAACTTACATTCTGGCTGCGGGTTGAAATAGCTAAGTGGTGGAGTTGATTTGTGGCATGTGATGTCACAACTTTGCTTTGTTCAAATTCCCCCATTTGTCTATTTTTAAGTCTGAAATTTACATATGAAGGAGGGCATAGCCATGTTTATTAGGAGCTACACACACAGGAAGTAAGTGAGTGTCTGCTTATTTAGTTCTGTGCTTATTTTTGCTAACTTGGAAGCTGCTTTGGATTACCTGTCTTGTGGGAAACCACCTGATTTGTAATACACCTACAAGCCATCAAAAGGTGTGAACTACTAGCACAGCTGGGTCATCAGAGATCAATTGGTCGTTGGCCACTCCTATCAGGCCTATTGTTTCTGTCTGACTCTTGGTGGGCGGTCTCAGCCGGGTGTAGTCAATCATTGTTCCTAATAGCAGGAGTGACACTGAAGCATCAGCGGAAGCGTCAGCCCTTGTGCTCAGCCCTCCTTGTGTGAAGACTGACTGGGTAAAGACGAACGTGTCTACCTGCGCGTGTCTAAGACTGACTGGGTAAAGACGAGCGTGTCTACCTGCGCGTGTCTAAGACTGACTGGGTAAAGACGAGCGTGTCTACCTGCGCGTGTCCACCGAGCAAGGACACCGACCTAACTAACAAATCACCATGTCCTATTCTCTGTAACTTAATCTTCTGTGCAACCTTCATCTTGCCATAATGTGTCTCTACTCCATTCCAGTTGTCTCCAGTAGCCGCAGATTCCGCTTCCACAAAAGGAAACGGATCATTGCAAACCTCCGCTCTAGACATCGTGTCTCGTCATCCACGAACAACTCCTTCACCGTAGGTTTGTGGAACTGTCAGTCTGCAGTGAACAAAGCAGACTTCATTTCGGCTTATGCGAACCATCTTTCTCTGGACATTCTGGCTCTCACCGAGACCTGGATCAAACCAGAAAACACTGCCACTCCTGCTGCACTCTCCACCAACTATTCTTTTTCCCAGATCTCACGCCCATCCAAGAGAGGGGGTGGTACGGGGCTGTTAATATCAGACAAATGGAAATATACTCAACTGGTACCATCTGTCACATACAGCTCCTTTGAATACCATGCCATCTTGGTAACGGCACCTGTCAAAATATATCTGTGTGTTATCTATCGTCCTACAGGTCAAATGGGCGATTTCCTTGAGGAACTTGACACTCTGCTTTCTTCCATCCCTGAGCATGACTGTCCCATGCTTGTTCTCGGTGATATGAACATCCACTTAGACAATCCAGGTTCTGCAGAATTCCTATCTCTGATGGAGATCACAGCCCTCCAACTCACAAAGCCGGTAAGGAACTTGATCTCATTTTCACCAGGAAGGACAGTTACTCCTCTATATCTATCTGACCATTACTTTATTCAGTTCAAGGTTTCCCTCTGTCAGCAACCATCTTCCTAGCAACCATACTCCTACTCTCACTGTCTCTGTCCGTCGCAATCTCCGGAATCTATCTCCTACACACTTTTCCTCCTTGGTGGCGTCTGCTCTGCCACCGTCTAGAAGATTCTCTTCTTTTGAGGTTGATGATGCCACAGAGTCACTCTGTTCTACGCTGAGATCCTGCTTGGATTGTGTTTGCCCTCTGTCTACCAGACCCGCACGACCCACTCAGTCTCATGCGTGGCTTAATGACTCACTTTGGTCAATGCGCACTAACCTCAGAGCTGCTGAGAGAAAATGGCACAAAACTAAGAATTCGGCCGATCTAACACAATTCCAAGTACTACTATCTTCCTTCTCATCCAGTGTCACTGCTGCGAAAAAGGCTTTCTATCACGACAAGATTCACAATGCCACGGACACCAAGAAACTCTTTTCCACCTTTAAATCTTTACTAAACCCACCTCCTCCACCTCCTCCAACCAACCTCACAGCTGACACTTTTGCTGCATTCTTCACTAACATAGTTGCAGCAGTTAGTAGTCAGTTCTCAAACCAATCTACAGAGGTTCCTTCTCCTAGCCTCTCTAAACCAACTGCTTCCTTTTTTTCTTTCACTCCTCTCTCCGAGGCAGAGGTGTCTAAGCTTCTCACAGACAGCCGGCCTACCTCTTGTCTTCTGGACGCTATCCCAACAACCCTTCCTCAGGCCATAACCCCCACCATTGTGACAGCAACCACACATGTGGTCAATGCTTCACTAACTAGGGGTACATTTCCCACTGCCTTCAAACAAGCCCAGGTAACATTGCTGCTCAAAAAACCATCCCTTGCTCCCACTCAAGTGGAGAACTACCGGCCTGTATCTCTTCTTCCCTTTCTTTCCAAAGCCATTGAACGAGCTGTCTTTAAACAGGTCACAGGATTTCTCACTCAGAACAACCTCCTCGACTCCAACCAATCCAGTTTCAGAAGTGGCCACTCCACTGAAACGGCGCTTCTGTCTGTGACGGAAGCATTAAAAGAGGCCAGAGCGGCAGGTCAATCCTCAGTGCTCATCCTGCTGGACCTATCAGCAGTATTTGACACGGTCAACCACAGCATCCTACTGGACAAGCTGACCAACATTGGCATTGATGGCACAGCGCACTCCTGGTTCAAGTCCTATCTTACTGGACGGTCGTTCAATATATCGTGGCTAGGACAGACATCGGCACTTCACCAACTCACCACAGGAGTACCCCTAGGATCTGTGCTGGGGCCCCTTCTCTTCGCCCTGTACATCACCTCGCTGGGCTCAATCATCCACTCCCATGGCTTCTCTTACCACTGCTATGCTGATGATACCCAGCTCTATCTGTCCTTTCCGCCTGACGACTCCAGGGTGTCAACGCGGATCTCGGACTGTCTCTCTGATATATCTGCATGGATGAAAGGACATCACCTCCAACTAAATCTCTCCAAAACTGAACTGCTGGTCCTCCCAGCCAAACAAGCCATACATCACGACATCAGTATCAAGATCGACTCCCTCTCTGTTTCCCCCACCAAAGTGGCAAGAAACCTAGGTGTCATGATCGATGACCAACTGACCTTTGAAGATCACGGTGCCTCTGTGACTCGGTCGTGCCGTTTTTCCCTATTCAACATAAGGAAGATCGTGACCTAGCCCAACATGCAACCCAGCTCCTGGTTCAGACCCTGGTTATCTCTTGTCTTGACTACTACAACGTCCTCCTATCAGGCCTACCAGCCTGTGCGGTGAGACCACTACAGATGCTCCATAACGCAGCTGCACGTCTGGTCTTTAACCAGCCAAAAAGGCACATGTCACACCTCTGTTCATTGAACTTCACTGGTTACCCTTACTGCTCGCATTAAATTCAAGGCACTTGTGGTGGCCTACAGGGTGAATGATGGCTCTGCTCCCATCTACCTGAATACTCTTCTGAAGCCCTGGAATGACCTCCCAAGTGCTACCAGATCAACTGATACCCTCTCCACCTTCAAGAAACTCGTGAAGACCCAGCTCTTTCAAGAATATCTCCTGGCGTAAATTTTGAGAATGCACTTAATAATTTAATTTCTCTACACTGCGTTACACTATTGCACTTTCAACTTAAAATAGTGCAGATTCTATGTTAGCAATGTGTACTCCTTGTTAGTTCTTTGTGTTGTAGCTTGAATGTTATCCTCTTTTGTAAGTCGCTTTGGATAAAAGCGTCTGCTAAATGCCTAAATGTAAATGTAAACGTATTATTCATGCCAGCTCGGTGGCCATGCACAGTCTTTCCTAATTCAATAAAGCCAAAGTAAAACTGTTTTTCCGTTCTATGTCCACTTTAAGTCAGGCAGTGTGAGATGTGTCACCCAGCAGAGGTTGTGCTCCAAACCAATGCTAGTTGGTACAGCAGCAGTTATGTACAGGAGGCCCTGACAAACTGCTGCAATTTTTTTTCAATTTCGGTTTTCTGTTACAGCAGTCAGCAGTTAGTGAGACTGTGGACTGTGGTGAAAGTGGCATTGCTTTTCACTGTGGTAGTGGTAGGACTTTCTATCCCTCAAAGGCACATTCTGTTGATTTTGCTCTCTCTATCTGGTCCTGGGACAGATGTGGGACAAAATGGTGGGCCTGTGAATATGTCAGACTCAGCAAATGCTGTTAGAGTAGACTTGGACATTCATGATAGTGAGAGGCAGACATTTCAGGTCTGTGTGTGTGTGTGTGTGTGTGTGGTATTGTGGTATAAAAGCCATTTCTCATTGCCTTTGTTTCTGTCTCTCTCAGGTAAAGAAGCTAGTGAAGGCCACTGATATTTCACGCTATTTCAATTCCACCACTGTCTTTGCTTTTGGGTGAGCTTAGTTTCACATGGGCTCTTGCTCTCTCTCAAACCACACACACACACACACACACATACAGCTTGCATGCATAGTGCGCACGCACACACACACACACATACAGCATGCATGCATAGTGTACACACACACACACACACACACACACACACAGTATGCATGTATAGTACACACAAACACACATACTATGACTTTTTTCTGTGTGATTTTCAAATTTCCAGTGATGGACTGCCTTGAAGATTTTGTCTGACTGGCTTGTGGGCTGTATATCCAGTATCACGTTAATGGGTGGTACAGCCAATCCGAACATGATAGGAGAACCAATTAGAATCAGAATAGTATAAGACTTTCAGCTGTGAAAGGAGGATGTGCACGTGTAAAACTGGCAAAACAAAACCAATATTATTAAACATATAACCAACGTCTCTGCAGAAGATATTGAGATGTAACCATGTAATCCTTGAATATTTCTGAAAGTAACTGCAATTTAATTACACTGATTATAAGTTACTTTTATTTTGTAATTAAATGACGGAATTGTGTTACATGTAACTCATTACTCCCCAACACTGCCGTTCCATTGGTCCCACAGGGAGGGCAGTGTGGTGGGCCACTTCTGGCTGACTCTCTCCATCCCCCAGAGTCTTGCTGATGGAGTGACCCTGCAGCGGATCAGCAGCCGACTGCAGCAGCACCTGGCACCCACAGGATCCCAGGTGCGACGGACACGGCTAGCTATGAGGGCTACCTACTCCACCTGCCCTCCTTCTCTATCAGAGGTGAGAGACCTGGTAGAAAACGCCAGTGTCAGAGACTCTAATCAGGGTTGACCTGTGCATCATCGCAGCTTTGTCGTCTTAATTCAAGTTTTTTTTCCCCTCTGAGGTCCAAGTTTTGTTTGTGATTGATGTCTGTTGCCTTGACATTTTCTTGACACAGTCTTTAGTTTTTTTTAGTAGTTCAGTTTTGTTTTTGTTATTTTTGTCTTTTTGATTTGCTCTTATGTTGTTTTATGATTGTCGCATTTACTTATTTTCTTGCAGAAACTGACACCAAAGTTATAGATCTTTTGAAAGCTTCCTTTGGTATGTTTTTCACATTCATTCACTCTTTTTATTGGCTTCATTTTGGATATTACATTTTGCTCAATCTGAGTTCAGCATGTCACATCAGAATGATATCCAACTTTGTCCATGTCTCTATGGTTGGGTACTGACCTAATGCTACTGACCAAATTATGTAGTATTGATCCTGTGTTGGTTCACAAAAAAACAAAAGGATCACCAGCTTTGCCATGAATTAATTGTGATCCTGCATTCGACCCGGACGTTTGTGAACAGTACGTAGGCCCACTTACCACAGTGGTAAGGTGGTTCCACTCACTGCCAAGTCACCAGCAACCCACTCCTGGTAAAGTTTCAAAGTAAAGTAGTACTGTGGGATACTAATACCGAACACTAAGTACTGATAGTCAGTACCAATGTAATTTCAAGCCTGGAAGTTACCCAATCCTAATTGTCTCTTAAGCATCTAAAGTCTTAGTCTAATTTTGCTTCTATCTCTAAAAACGTCATCTTGGCTCAAACCTAACATGCTGTTCTTTTAACACCTTTAGTCGTCGGGGCAACCCCCATTTCTGTTGTTCTTCTTGTATCACTCTTTCCGCCTCTCACCTCCCTCTCTTTATCTTCCTGTTGTTTTCAGAAAGCTGTCCAATCTCGCTGTCTCGTACCACCACCTCTCTTTTCATTTTTTTTTCTGACCTGCTCCTCTTCATGCTTCCTCACTTTTTCAGTCAGAAATACTCCTATCTGCTGCATTCATGCCAACCAAACTCAAAAAGGGAAGGACAAATACATAAATTACCTACCTACTCTGTGGAAATACACAAACCATCTATCTCTGTAGCTGTGTCCGAAACGGAAAAAATGCTGCCTTCGAAGGGAACATGTGATGGCAGCAAGGCATCAAGGCATGTCCGAATCAGATAAATGCATAAAATTCGGCCTTCAAAGGTACCTTCATTTTGGCTAGTTTTGAAGGAAGCATATTAATGCTTAATGCTGCCTTCAACGTACAACATTGTTGTACGTTGAGACATTTAGACATTTAGACATCAGTTAAAAAACAACATGGAAAAAGGCAACTGCGTGGTCGCTGCATTGCCTTGTCTGCTATGCACACTGGTATGAGTTACGTGCACTGTTCTGATGAAGGTGGTCTACTGCAGGGAGTGGGCAGATTTCAGTATAAGTTCTTTGTGGTTGCTTTAGCCTGGTCTGGTCTGACTCGGCCATGTCTATCTCTGGGAGAGGTATGATTTGTCATAAATGTTATTATGGCACGTCGATGTGTCACTGTCACATTGATGCCATCTGTTTCTGAAAGTCACCTCTAAACACGTCAGTAGAATGATACACACCACAGATGGTGTTTCTGATGATTATGATTCTGTGAAGTCTTTCTGAGGAGAGGAACCAGGAACGCTTAATGCTGCCTTCAACGTACAACATCGAATTATGTAGTCAGCGTTCAGTGTCTTGGCAACAGTGCCTGAACTTTGAAGTAAACAAAAACATTCTAATTAGCTATCTAGGTTGTCCGAAATGCCGTTGCGTTTCAGCAGGTAACTTGTTAGACAGTGAAGACAGCAAGACAGCAAGTTACTACCTTCCCATTTCGGACACAGCCTCCATCTCCCTTTCTCCTGCTGTTCTCTCACTGAATTCTTTCTTTCTCCCTCCCTCCTCTGTCCTCCTTTGCTTTTTTACCTCCCCATCCGTGCCATTTATCCTGTTTCCTCCTCCCTCGCTCCCCATTATGTCCTGCTATGTCCTCTTATGTCCTCTTCCTCTTGCTCCACCTCTTCCTCCTCCCCTTAGACTGCCACCGGTACCAGGCAGTGGCCCCCGGAGGCCCAGTGGCTCTGCGGGGCCCCGACACAGAGCGATCCTCGTGCTTGTGGCACCTGCAGGCTCCCCTGGGCTCCCAGCTGGAGCTTCGCGTGGAGTGGCTGCTGCCCGAGTGCCGCGACCGCCTGGCCGTCTACAACGCGCTCACACCCTCCGACCCATACCTTATTACTTCGTAAGTCCATTCTTTTGATACACAATTATAAATCATTGTCAGTCACAAAGTACAATTACAATTTAAAAGTTCACATTTAACCAAGAGCAGCTAAAATGACAGATGTGATATTCAGATGTGTTCTTAAGAACCCGTTAAGACGTGATTTTCGTTGACTTGAACGCAGGCAGTTACAGCCAATGACAACCCACACACTCTGTAAAGATTGGAGCAGGTTTGTGGCTTTAAGGACACCTGCTCACCATGTCTGTGGTTTTTGCAATGGAAAAAAAAAAAAACACTTGATGTTTACAGAGAGTGAAGATTTTATCAGTCCAAAAGGATGGGTGAGCCTATCTGTGATCATTATTGACATTTAGACATCAGTTAAAAAACAACATGGAAAAAGGCAACTGCGTGGTCGCTGCATTGCCTTGTCTGCTATGCACACTGGTATGAGTTACGTGCACTGTTCTAATGAAGGTGGTCTACTGCAGGGAGTGGGCAGATTTCAGTATGAATTCTCCGTGGTTACTTTAGCCT
>PYXC01002373.1:602500-617500 GCA_015244755.2 Tenualosa ilisha
AATATGACTTGTTTTATACAATAAGGTATTTTTTTCCTTCTCTGCTTACAAACATCTGTGACATAGGAGAGAACTTTACCAGCCTCTTATACATAGTTTCACTGAGCCTTTACAGTAATACACACACACACACACACACACACACACACCCACACACCCATACACACACACACATATCTGGACTTCCTTTACTGGATGCCACAGTATATATCGTAAGTAGAAATATGCATAGTTACAAAGAAAGGGGAAAAAAATGAAGCCAGCGCAGAAATATTGTGTAAAAGGATATTTTAAACACATGCCATTTTCATATGATAAACTGATTCTATATGTATTCGTCATGCTTATCAGACATCTGTTATCAAACAGCTTAAAGATAGCAGCTTAAAGGTAACAGCTTAAAGGTAACAGCTTAAAGATAGCAGCTTAAAGATAACTTCAGTTTCCATGTGGTGGGGAAAATTTTATGCTGCAAAAATTCACCTGTAACAAAAATCCTGTTTTGAGAAAGAGAGAAAAGCAAACAAACAAACAAACAAACACATGTGTTTCTCTGACTGAAATCCAAATGATGGAGAGGAACATTAGCTATCGCAATAAGTGGAACATGGGAACATAAAGGTTGAAGAAGGTGTGAAGTGGGATGGGTGGCCACACTAACCTCAAGAACAACATGTGATCTAGATGTTTTTCAGTGACATTAGCGGTGCATAGATGTTGTTTTGCTCTGCCGCTGCAGGGCTATGTCAAGCAACAACACACTTACCAGTCCACTGAATGCACCGCAGAGCACTCCATCACAAACCTGAATGCACAGTGACCACAGTCCTATACTTGTAGTAAAACTACTACCATTTCACTACTAAACACACTCACACACACACACACACATACACACATACTCAAACACACACATGTGCATGCAGTTTCACAGAGTTCTACTGACCCATTTTCTTTGTCACTTCAAAGTTGTGTGTGTGCGTGTGTGTGTGTCTGTGTCTGTGTGTGTGTGCATGTGCGTCCTGTAATGAACTTTGCTTACAGTGCTTTTTGTTTTTTTTTTCAAATATATTTTTCAATGCAGTCCACTGACAACACACTAGCATTGCAATAAAGGACATTTTTAGAGTACTTAAGCAAAAGTATCTTGAGTTGTCATTACGTGTCCTTAAAGAATATGGCAAAGCATTTTGAGTGTACTTTAAACCTAAACCTAACCTGTCATTGCATTAACTTGTTCCAAAATAGTACACTTAGTACATATAAAAGCAATTGGGAAAGCACATTTCTGGAGCCTAAGCACACTTTTCCACCTGTGTGTGTTTGCGTTTATGTATGTGTGTATCTGTCTGTGTGTGTGGGTTTGTGTATGTGTGTGTGTGTGTGTGCATACATGTATACATGTACGTATGTGTGTCTGTGTTTGTGGGTGTGTGTGTGTGCACGTATGTGTGTCTGTCATGTCTGTGGGTGTGTGTGCGTGTGTGTGTGTGCACGTATGTGTGTCTGTCATGTCTGTGTGTGTGTGTGGGTGTGTGCGTGTGTGTGTGTGTGTGTGTGCACGTATGTGTGTCTGTCATGTCTGTGTGTGTGTTGGTGTGTGTATGTGTGTGTGTGTGCACACGTATGTGTGTCTGTCATGTCTGTGTGTGTGTGTGGGTGTGTGTATGTGTGTGTGTGTGTGTGTGCACGTATGTGTGTCTGTCATGTACGTATGTGTGTCTGTGTGTGCGCACATGCGTGTCTATGTATTTATTTGATTCTAATTCAGGTCTGGTCTGTGTGTGTCTGTGTTTCTGTGTGTATGTGTGTACTGTGTGTGTGTGTGTGTGTGTGTGTGTGTGTGTCTAGAGTGTGGCCTGAGGCCCTTCTCCAGTCGGGTGGTGGGTGGTGTGGAGGCCTCGGAGGGCGAGTGGCCGTGGCAGGTGAGCCTGCAGGTGAGCGGCCAACACGTCTGCGGTGGCACGCTCATCTCTCCGCAGTGGGTGCTGTCCGCAGCCCACTGTTTCTATGACGACCGGTGAGTGAGGGCTTGCATGGCGTGTTTGTCAGGTGTCTAACCTGTCTCAATGGGGAGTGATGGCGACTCTCTCTTTCTCTTTGACACCTTCACACACTCTTTCAATCCCCCTCTCTTTTTCTCTCCATCTCTCCTGCTTCCATTCACTCCATGTATACATTCTCAATGAAAGTAGCAAGCCGCTTTGCTATATTGAGATGGATCTTTAGATGGTGTTTTGAGTTGCTTTGCAATGTCTTAATGGAGGTAAATGTGCGTGCGTATGTGTGTGTGGTTGTGGGTGTGGGTTGGTGGGTGGGTGAGGGAGAGGGTGTGTGTGTGAGAGGAGAGGGTGTGAAACAGCCCAGTCGCCAGATCACACACACACACACACACACACACACACACAAACATGTTTTTGGTGATGATTTCTCTAGAATTGCAAGCAAACTTTGCGCAGGCTGTACAGGAAGTCGCATTTATTCTAATAGCGGACATATTTCACCGCCTTATGTAGTGTTAAAGTAATTCACTCAGTTCGGTAGAAATTGGACCGATAGATTCAGTAAATGAGAAAATCCCACAGACTGAATTGCTGATTCACAAACCTAAGGCCACAGGTCATTTTTTTTCTCCCTGAGTGTGTGTGTGTGTGTGTGATGTGTGTGTTTGTGTGTGTCTGTGTGTGTGTGTGTTTCTCCCTCTGTCTCTCCTCCTTCTCCTCCCTCTTCTTATTATTTTCTCCCCTCCCAGATTACTCTCCTTACTCTCCTCCAATCCTCAAGCCTCTCTGCTGTCCTACCTTGCTCCTCTCCTCTTCTTCTGCCCTTTCCTGATTATGCACTCTTTTTTGTCATCAATCATACATTTTTCCCCAGTCATACATTTTCCTGGGTTAATAAAGGAATGTAAAACTCTTTGGTTCGTTCTCTCTCTTCACTCACCTCCATGCACATCCCTTACTCCACCTCCAATCACTCTCTCTCTCTCTCTCATACACACACACACACACACACACACACCATTCATATTAGGAGCAGCTACATAGTTCTAAGACTATGATTCAAAGCAATAATTCAAAAGAAAACCATAGTAACAAGGTTTCAGAATTTTAATGTAATTACAACTGTAACCGTATAACTGTAACTATAATGCTCATCTCTCTTTCCCCCACCTGTCTTTCTCAATCTCTCCATCTCTCTCCCTCTCCCTCCATCTCTTTCTCCATCTCTCCATCCGTCTCCTCCCATCTCTCCCTCTTTCTCCCCCTCCATCCCTCTCTCTCTCTCTGACTCTCTCTCCCTCCCTCCCGGTCTCCTGCAGTCTCTTCTCTGCCTCCATGTGGACAGTGTACCTGGGCAAGCTGTTGCTCAGTCGCAGTGCTCCACTGGAGGAGGCCCTGCGCGTGTCTCGTCTGCTGCTGCACCACTACTACGACGCCGAGACGCACGACTATGACGCTGCGCTGCTGCGGCTGGAGAGGCCCGTGGCGCCCTCCACCCTGGCCCGGCCCGCGTGTCTTCCGTCGCCCGCACACCTTTACGAGCCCGGCTTGCTCTGCTGGGTCACTGGCTGGGGGTCACTCAATGAGGGAGGTGAGTGGAAACACACACACACACACACACACACACACACACACCTCTATGAGCCCAGCCTGCTCTGCTGGGTCTGTGCTGAGAGAGGAAGGTGAGGATGCACAAACACATACACACACACACACACCTCTCTATAAGCCTGGCTTGCTCTGCTGGGTCACCGGCACACACACACACACACACACATACTTGCGATATTTTGTTGCCGTGTAAAGACGTTTTGTTGTGGTCAAGTGCTATTTTTTTAAGGAATGTGGCAAGGCAAGGCAAGTTTATTTATATAGCGCATTTCAAACACAAAGACTCTTCAATGTGCTGTACAAAAATATAAGCAAAGCAGAGCAGAAGTAAGAGTGAAAGCACACAGGGATCAAATGATTAACACATGAAGTAAATTGTACAGAGTATAAAAAGAAAGATAAGGGAATCATGAGGAGAAAACATCTGAGAGCAGTTTTGTCCTCAGTCTAGATTTGAAGCTGCCAACAGTAGGGGCATTCTTGATGTGGGCGTTCAGGAAGCTGGTTCCAAAGCTGAACAGCATAGCAGCTGAAAGCTGCTTCACCACACTTAGTTTTGACCGCAGGTTTTACCAAAAAAAAATTCTCCTTTGACCTGAGAGACAGTAGGAGGCTCTAGCAGCTAGTCACACATTTACAGGTGGTGCACGTGTTAGCTAAAGTTTGACAACTGACCTATATGTAAACAGACTGTCCTCACACATACACTAGTACATGCATGTGTGCACTCATGCAGACACACACATACACACACACACACACACTGTGTTTTACGCACACATACGCACACACACACACAGGATGCATTATATACCCTCATCACCAACACCAAGGGTCCAGTGATGGACTACAGAAGGTGAACATTCACTCTCTCTCTCTCTCTTTCATGTCTCTATTTGTATGTCTCATTCCTCAGGTAGAGCCAGTGACCATCTGCAAAAGGTGGACGTGCGGCTGGTCAGTCAGGAGGCCTGCGTCCGCTCCTATGGTTACATGGTAACTCCCAGAATGCTGTGCGCTGGCTACCGCAGAGGAGGGAAAGATGCATGTCAGGTAAGACCTAACAGCGTAATGGAACCAGAGGGGGAAGTCCCGCTCAGCACAGGAAATATAGCAAGGAACACAACAACACATAGCATTGACTGCAGGTATACAGCAGAACTGAGCAGAATTTTTTTTTTGTCCGAAACATATAAAAGCTTAAAAGATATGTATATATGAAAGATATGTATATATGAAAGATATGTATATATGAAAGATATGTATATATGAAAGATATGTATATATGAAAGTAAATAAAAGCAAATATGAGGCATATAAAAAGCATATTAAGTATATAAAAACATAATAGCACCACTCTTAAGTTAGTTGTGTCTCTGTGAGTCATTTTTTTGTATTGCATTCATTTGCCCTTAACATGCACTGGTTGTTATTCATATATGAATATGCTTGTTTGTGTGTGTGTGTCATATACTGTTTGTGTGTGTGTGTGTGTGTGTGTGTGTGTGTGTGTGTGTGTGTTTGTGTTTGCATGCATGTGTGTGCTATAGGGGGACTCTGGCGGCCCTCTGGTGTGTCAGGAGCAGTCCCAGTCCGGCCGTTGGTTCCTGGCCGGTGTGGTCAGCTGGGGACGAGGCTGCGCCCGGCCCGACTACTATGGTGTCTACACGCGCGTCACCAAATTCACTCATTGGATTACAGAGCACATCAACTCCTGAAGCCGCCCCCCCCCCCCCCCCCTTCATTTCCACTTCCTTTTCTTGCCTTCTGAGAAATAAAGGCAAATGTGGGCACAGTTCTGGGTGATGGCCTTTTGTCAAGGCCGTCACTTCTCTGAATTGGACAGAGGTGCCACTGAAAATCTCTGATGTAACATAACTTTTTTTTGGGCAATGAAGATCTTTTTTTTCTGCTGCTGACAAAATCTGTGGGGGATTTTATGTGAGACACCCTTGGCTTGCACAAAGCTCCTTGACTTAGATAGAATGGGATTTTAAGTGATTTTGCTTTGAAACACACACACACACATACACACACACAGTTAGGGGGTTTTTCTCATTTCCTTCACGTTGGTCTGAAGTAGCAAGAGGAAGTAGTGTGCAGTTGTGCTGTCCTCTCTCACTTAAAATATTCCATTACCTCACTAGCTATCTGACACATGTTTATTTGGCCCCCAAAATGGCTTCTTCAGTCTGGCTGTTGCCTGCCTGTTACAATTTCAGGTCTACATAAAATACAATCCATGGCAGTCATCACCAAAACAAGACTTTGTTTTGTCTATCTAAAAAAGTTTGATATGAAAACATAGAAATCATTTCTGACTATTAAAATGATTTATTTAATATATACAACATAGAACAGGTAGATTAATATGAAGGACATTATAGCTTGTGAAAATATTTTGTCAAACAATGATCATTGAATTAATAAATGCTTTGTTTTTCTTAATATTTCGGTCATGAAGTGAATGTTTTGCTCATGGATGCGTTGAGCTGTTCCATCTTCCTTATTTTGCTCATCTTTTTTAAGCGTGCGTGTGCGTGTGCGTGTGCGTGTGCGTGTGTGTGTGTGTGTGTGTGTGTGTGTGTCTGCAGCTGGTAACTTTTGAGAGTTACTGGAGTTACCTAACCCCATGTCCCAGAGCAGTGGTATGCAACACACGTTTGCTCAGTGTGTCAGTGACCCACTCATCCCCCAGCACTCCGCAGACCCATTGGTGCTGGCAGTCAAACACACACACACACATACACCCATGCACATACACACACGCACACACCCATGCACATACACATATATATTACACACACACACACAGGTATACACATACCCATGCACATATACACATACACACACATACACACAAAAATAAACACACACACACACACACACACAGATAAACACACACATACACACACACGCATGCACACACACACAGGCACATGAACACATACTTGTACACACACACATTCACACACACACGCCTATGCACATAAACACACACACACATGCATACAGACCCACACACATGCACACACACACACACATACAGACACACACACGCACACAGATAAACGCACACACACATACTCTCTCTCTGAGCCTGTCTCTTTGTGCTCTTTTGACAGTTCACCTGCGGCCTCAGATCAGTTGCCAGTCGGGCCATCATTCCTATCTCTTCACTGCCATCTACTGGCTGGTGAGGTGGAAATGCACAGGAAATTGAGTGATTCACAGCATTTCCAAATTGCCCACACACAAAATCTTTACACGTCGCACAATTTCTTAAACCTGTCACTAGACAACATAACTCTATAACAAAACTGCAAAATACTAAACTATTTCTTGGCTTTTGACCCTTTTTAGTAAGGGCATTTTATGAGATATTTCATTAATCTGCCCACTAGATGGTTACCAAACAATTTGTTCACCAATATATTTGTAAAGGTGTGTAATAACATGTATTAAAATGCGAAATTCAACTCCCCTGGGAAACGCTGAGAAAAATCTGCTATAAGTTATAATATTTATTTATTTATTTGTTTTAAATCAGGCCTTAAGTAACTTGTGACTGGTTAATTAGGGCTGTTTCATGATTCTGAGTTAACTGTTAGCATTTATATTTCACCACAAACAGGCTACGCTCTCTTTTACATTTACATTCAAAGCAGCTTTTAAATTTGCATGGTGTCAAAATGTTACCAATTTTGAATTGCAAGGCAGACAGACACACACACACACTCATATGCAAACACATGTATACTGACAAAATGACAGTTACCACACACCTACCTACCTACCACACACTCTAGCTCTCTCTCTCCAACACACACACACATACATACTTTCACACACTGACATTCACTTACACACACACACACACAGACACACAAGAGGAGAGACATACACCGCACATGTGTATGTGTCTGTGACATGGAGAAGTTCTACATGTGCACACACCTCTAAACACACTCACAGACACAAGTACGCATATGAACCACACACACACACACACACACACGTACATACTTACACACACCTCATGCTGTAGGTTGTGGAAAGTAATTATGTGTGCTATATTTTAAAACATACAGATATATGTGATGGGACTCTCCCGCTCTCTCTCTCTCTCTTGACTCACACATACACACACTCACACACACATGCATACACATGCTCACATGTACACACATGAATACACACACATTCACATTCATACACACAAACACACACACCAGACAGACAGACACACACACACATACGCTCCTATGCACACACATGTATACCAACAAAATGACAGTTATCTACACACTCTCTAGCTCTCTCTCTCCAACACACACACATATAATGAGACACACACCGCACATGTGTGTGTGGTATGTGTCTGTGACATAGGGAAGCACACATCCCTAAACAAGACAGACAGAACAAGACACTCACACACACACACACACACAAACACACAAACACACATACATACTTACACACACATACACCTCATGCTGTAGGTTGTGGAAAGTAATTATGTGTGCTATACTTTAAAACAGATATCCCATGTGGTGGGACTCTCCCACTCTCTCTCTCTCTCTCTTTACTCTCCCTCTCTCTATATATTTTGTTCATTTCAGGACTGTATTGCTTTCATACCTACTGTGTATATCTCAACTTTCAAATTACAGATGGAAGTTTCTAGCAATAGTGTGTACATGGTATAGACATAAATGCATAGTTATGACAGAAGTTTACGTTTATAATGTGAGACAAAAGCTTGCTTTTGAGATGTGTTTTCAATTCTATGAATACAGTGCTTCGTTTTGCAGATGTTAAACATTTGGCATGTGTGAGCATTTGTGTGAGCAATTAATGGATTTGTGTGAGTAAAGTTTTGAGAAAAAGAGACTTTGTTTAAAAAGGCTTTAATAAAGACTTCTCATCATCTGCTCAATATGCCATAAGCGCCCTGAAGAAGGCAGCATCGTCTCGTGTCCATGAAAATAATAAATATAACGTTCTATGAAGCACAGCCTCTTTGTTATTTCAATAGCGATCTGATGGGTCCAGGCCAGCACTCTCAGAATATGAGACAACAAATTGAGTGAAGCCTGCTCCGAAACCTGTGGTTCAATAAGTATTATGCTATAAGCATTGGGTCTATGCAAAACCTGTTTTAGTGATTAGTGTGTGATACAGCATGCCCGCTCAACAGGTCATTGACATGAACGTGTCATTTACATTTACATTTACATGAAGGCATTTAGCAGACGCTTTTATCCAACGCGACTTACAAAAAGAGGATAAACATTCAAGCTACAGCATAATTAAAAACTAACTAAGAGTGCATATTGTTAATGAAATTTGCAGTAGTTTGAGATGAAACTGCAGTAGTGTAATAAAATTGCAGCTTGGAGAGAGTAGGAGGTGCATTGTAAGTGCATTCCTGGTGTTCTGAAATGTCAGTTTGCAGTGTCTTCAATTAGAACTTTCAAATCTCACTCAGCAGAGGAGTCTGAACTAGAGGAGCTCTGAGTAGCTCCAGACAGTGGAGTTAGAGAGAGTAAAAGGCAGTAGAGTTAGAGAGAGTAAAAGGCAGTAGAGTTAAAGAGAGTAAAAGGGCAGACAGGAAGAGGCCCTGAGTGGAACATATGTTCCAGAAAAACAGAGGCATCCTCCTCACTTACTTACTCACTCACTCACTCACTTACTCATTTATACACTCACTCACTTATATACTCACTCACTCATTTATATACTCACTCACTTATATACTCACTCACTCATTTATATACTCACTCACTTATATACTCACTCACTCACTCACTCACTCGCTCATTTACTCGCTCATACACTCACTCACTCATTTATATACTCACTCACTTATATACTCACTCACTCATTTACTCGCTCATACACTCACTCACTCATTTATACACTCATACACTCACTCACTCACTCACTCATACACTCACTCACTCACTTATACACTCACTCACTCACTCACTTAAACACTCACTCACTCACTTATATACTCACTCACTTACTCACTTATATACTCACTCAATCACACACTCACTCACTCACTCATACACTCACTCACTCACTTAAACACTCACTCACTCACTTATATACTCACTTACTCACTCACTTATATACTCACTTACTCACTCACTTATATACTCACTCACTTATATACTTACTCACTCACTTACTCACTCACTCATATGCTCAGTCACTCACTCACTTATGCACTCACTCATCATCCATACACTCACTCACTGTACCACTCACTCATTCAGTCATACACTCATTCACTCACTTAGTCACTCACTCACTCACTCGCTCACTCACTCACTCATACACTCACTCACTCACTCACTTATATACTCACTTACTCATACACTCACTCACTCACAAACCCATACATTCACACACTGTTCCACTCACTCATTCAGTCATACACTCATTCACTCAATTAGTCACTCACTCACACACACACTCACTCACACACTCACTCACTCTCTCTCTCACACACATACATTCTCACTGACTAACCCACTAAGCCTCTCACTCTCTCACTCACTCACTCACTCTCTCACTCACTCACAAACGCAGTTTCTCACTCACTCTCACAAATCACTCACTCACTCACAAATTCAACTGCTCACTCACTCACAAACTCTTTCACAGACTCACTCTCTCTCATTCACTTACTCACTCTCTCACTCACTGATTATCTTCCACTCTTATGCTGGCACGGGATGAGAGGAGAGATCATATAAAATTGTGATGCGTGTGTGTGTGTGTGTGTGTGTGTGTGTGTGTGTGCATCTCAAAGAGAGCAATATGGATAGAGAATATGTGTGGCGTGTGGTTGGAAAATCAACAAAGGCCATGAGATATCAACAGCGCACACACGACACACGACAACAAAGAAAAAAATCAATGACAACTGCTTAAAGCAGTCTGGGGAAGAGCTGCTTGCATGAAATTGTTATGCTTGCATTACATCTTGTGAGTAGCTTTAGCGAGTTTTTTTCTCTTAGTATTTTGTTTCTATACGCAGTTTAACGTAAGGCTAACTTATTGGCATATCTCACTGTCTGAAATGCTCATTTTAAAGTATGTGGCTCAATCAGCTGCAGTGTTGTTTGTGGTTTTCTTCACTTTATCGATTTCTTAGGATGTATTAGAAGCCCTCGAAGAACAAACAGGCCTTTTTGTACGGCAGAGTTCAGATCAAACCTGGGAAACAGTCTCTCCCAGAGTGGCATTCAATATGAAGGCTTTCCAATGTGTGTGTGTGTATGTGTGTGTGTGTGTGTGTGTGTGTTGCACCCCTGCCTGAGGCTGTTTGCTCACTTGATAGCACCTGGGCCAGGACTTGAATAAAACATCTTTCTCTCCCTCTCCCACTCGCTTTCTCTCTCTCTCTCTCTCTCTCTCTCTCTCTCTCTCATGCTGTGCATCAGCAGACTGCTGCTGCAGGTCCCCACTGGGCTGCCTCTCATTTGTTTGCTCTCCTTGAGTACAGCCCCCTTTTTCACGCTGGGGCACTACTACAATCAAAGCTCAGGGGATTATTCACACATACACATTATTCTCTCTCTCTCTCTCTCTCTCTCTATCACACACACACACACACACACACACACACACACACACACACACACATTAGCACACACACACATAAAAAAGCAAAACAAAATGCCATGGCACCAGCTATAATAACAATGTCCATGTTTGAATACAATAGAGAGAACATTATGCACCTCCATGCTTGTTCTTGAATATTTTGCACCTCGGGCTGTAGTGCACTGATACAATATGCACTGTTATGTTAATTTTACAAATTCATTTTCAATTTCTATGACTTCATTTCCAAACTCAAAGCTGAACTGAAATGGAACCCTGCATCATGGAACAATTCTATGCAGCACGTTGGACTCTGTTTTTAGCTGTCCGGTCTAGAGTCACTTGGGCCTGACAGAAAGAAAGAGCCTATAAACGTGGGTGTGAGGTTGAGAGATGGAGGAGTTTTGGCACAGGGGAGTCAGGACAGAGGCTGACGGAAGGAAGGTGGCCAGAGGGATGCTGCTGTCCCAGATCAGCCATAACACATGAACTTTGTTTTGACTGAAGTCATCAGATTGCTCTAAACACAGCGCCTGATTTAACCACTAAACCAATCCCTAACTCAGACGCAGCTGAAGACCCAGAAAAGAAGTCTAGTTTACATCAATGACGAGGTTGTTCCAGTGCCCTTTTTGACTAATTTCAGCAAACTTCACTTTATGGTCCCATGGTGAGTCCTCATTGAAAAAATAACAGGATTTGTACACAGTTCTGACCTCCTTCAGTGGTATGCAAGGGAGGAAGGGGTTTGTTTCATTCTCTGGGTGTCAGGCTAAATATCGATCATTAATCTCTCACCAGAAAAAAGACTCCACTTTGAAGACAAAACTTAAAAAGAGACAAAAAGTAGAGACAAAAAGTAGTTCAAATCAATGCAATGAGCATTTCATATCACTTCAGTAACAGTTCACTCAAAAAACATCAATTATGTCGTGTTGCTGACTGAGGAGGGACCCCACAAAGCCCCCAAAAGGGGAAAGGGGGGGGGGGGGCGGAAATTATAAGCAGGTCTTGGACATGAGTTCAGTCAACACAGGATCACTTTACAGTTTGTTTGAGGAGGTGGAGAAGTTCTAGAGTTACTGTAGCCTGTTCCGACCTTGTTTCTTGTCCCCTAAAAACAAAAGTAACTCACTTGAAAAATAATAGTGAAATCCTAACTTCTTGTGGGAGTTGAGTGAGAGTTAGAGCTGAGGTTGAGCGTATAATCGCCAGAGTCTTACAATGACTCAGTTTGCCTTCAGACGAGACAGCACACTGACTCCAGTCGAGTTGAGTCGAGTCGGCACCTCTGTTTTGTTTTTCAGTGAGTTTCTGAAACGCCTTGAGCACTGTGTGCTGATGCTCTTTTCTGTGTGCAAATTATGTCTCTCGCTTCTAGAATAGATTTTTTTAAAAAAAAACAAAAAAAAAAATTGGTTTGAGGGGGAGAAACAAAGAAACAGAGAGAGAAAGAGAGAGAGAGAGAGAGAGAGAGAGAGAGAGAGAAAGAGTGGTTGTCAAAGGGGAAATAAATGAGACACAAAAGTGCCTTGGGCAGTGTAATGTTGTACCTTGTGTGCAACATGGAGAGGCCTTCTGTCACTTCAGTTTCTTTTCATCAGCCTCAGAGAGGAGGAGAGAGGGACAGAGAGAGAGAGAGAGAGAGAGAAGAGACAGAAAGAAAGACAGACAGAATAAAAGAGGAAATGGGAGAAAGAGTGGAGACTGTCAAATCTGGTTTGTGCTGTTTGGAATCAACTAAACAAACCTTCAATTTACACTTCACCAGGCCCAGCACCTCAAGACCTCATAACATCACACCATAGCTACGCTGTAAGAAGCTTATGACTCAACAAACATTTAAACACAGAATCAAACTCACTGCACAAACACAAACACTAGTGCTCACATTTACATATACGCACACACACACACTCATCCATGTGCGATCACAGATGGTCAAAAACTCTTTATACCAATTGACCCACATCCACTGAAAACAAAATACACCACACCAACTTACATACAAAAAATCCATGCAAGCTTATTCAATGATGGGCTTTTAGCATGAGCACTTGCTAATGTCCCACATCTGTAGAGCTTTCCTTTGCATGCTAGTGCTCTTCAGTCTGGTTTTAACAAAGTGTGCGTGTGTGTGTATGTGTGTGCGTGTGTGTGTATGTGTGTGCGTGTGTGTGCGTATGTGTATGGGTGTGTGTGTGTGTGTGTGCATGTGTATGGGTGTGTGTGTGTGTGTGTGTGTGTGTGTGTTTCTGTGCTGCTCTGAACACCAAAGCAGGTCACAGGTGGGCTTGACGTTCCACATTTGCGTCTGTTGCTGGTCTTGCCATTCAGTGAGCTTTCCAACTGTGCTGCCTTTGTTGGACTGACTGACTCTGGCTTTGGTTTAAAGAGTGTTTGGGTTGGAGAGCCAGTGAAGAGACCTGTTGAAAAGGGCAGATCATGGTCAGTCACTTTCTATTTAGATGGACCAGGAACAGCTTGTTCGGGAAAGGTGAGGCAGAAAGAATGAGTGCGAGAGAGAGAGAGAGAGAGAGAGAGAGAGAGAGAGAGAGAGAAAGAAAATAAATGGCACATCACAAAAGGAATCAAGAGGCCAAAAGTAAAACAAATGTTCCAAAAACAAATACACAATCCTTTACTTTCGGGATGTGGCTGATTACAAGATATTAACATACTCAGAGTACACCTTTGTAATAAGATAGCTTGCTGTTGATTTTGCCAAATGGAAACGGTTGCTACAAAAAAGGCCGTCTGGGCTAAAAACATGGCAACAAACAGAAAATAGATGCATTTACCAGCAGTGCTTTAGCACCAGGGACCCCTATGGACCAAAACGTTTCCCAGCAGCATGCTAATGGACTCACCATGTCGAGTCTTTCCAGCAGGACTCTTGGCTGGCCCTGTTCAACAGCAGAGGGGGGCGGTGAGTGTGTATGTGTGTGTGTGTGTGTGTGTGTGTGTGTGTGTGTGTGTGTGTGTGTGTGTGTGTGTGTGTGTGTGTGTGTGTGCATGGAAGGGAAGTGGGCCTCCACACTTGAGCACCACCGGCTCTTGGTGAGCGGAAAGCTCCATGTTTGAACGGCCTCCCAGCAGTGCAGTAAACGGAGATCGCTGCGGGGCCCCCATCCCCGCTGATCCCAGACCAGGAATCACAGCCGCTCCACTTCTTCATCTCCAGACTGACTGATTGACTGCCCTTTTCAACACAATGCATAGCACTGCACAGCTGGAATTCAAAATGTCCTCCTCCTCTATAGTACAGACATGTAACACTACAGATCTAGCCTCTGGAAAATGTCATCATGAGGCATTATTCCTAAGCCATCCAGAGGGATTGTTTTTTCATTTAGTTGATGACTATTCTGGGCCAAACCTCGTGCCCAGTGGAGACTGAGGGCTGAGTGTGATGCTTATCAGTCGTGACAATGTATTTACGTTCCATTATTCAAGTGCCACACTGCCACTGTGTTGTGATTTGTGGATCAGCCAAGACTTCAGTGTTTCCCAGCTTCGCAAAGCTCTGCTTTCATCGAACCTCCAGAGAGGACAGAGAAATGAGGGAGGGAGGGAGGGAGGGAGCGAGGGATGGGGTGTCTCTCTTTTGAAGGTCGTATTAGAGGACCGCCCTTCTCTTCTCCTCATCCCCCCCCACCCCAACACACACCTCATGAATATGGGTGTTGTGTCCTTGCCGTGCCCTGGGACGATCCATTTGCCAGCCGAGCCACTGTGTGTTTTTGCATTGCATTCTGGG